>PVKU01000112.1:0-148234 GCA_004027475.1 Anoura caudifer
GAGTTTTCTTTCCTGAACAGATTATGAAGTGTCCTTGAATGACAGTCTAAGTAGCTTGGATTTTGTTCTATAACCAATTAAAGTCAGAAATGGCTTTTCTTAAAGAAACAACTTGATCAGACATAAAGTTTAAAGGGTGCAAAATGGAAGTTAGATTAATTAGAAGGATGTTAAAATAGTCCAAGAAAAAAATGTTTAAAATCTGTATAAAAACAAAATAGTGGAGTGCAGAGAAAGAGATGGATGTAAGAGGTATTTATGATGATATTGGCAGAATTTTGTGATAGATTACAGATGGCAGGCAAGTTAAATCATTTAAGAGCTCTCTTACATCTTTGGCTTGTGAGAAATAATAAATTTTGGTGCCATTAATCAAAATGGAAAACAGTGGAAGAAGCAGGATCATTAGTGAATATAATGAGCTCACTTTTTGAAGTAAACTCAATGCAGTAAAATGCAGGTGATTCTTGGCAGATAGTTGAAAATATTCTGAGAGATCAGAAGTGGTTAGTGCTGGACATAGAGGTTTGGGGGCCATTAGCATATTATGGTAATTAAAAACATAGATGTACATGAGCTCATTGTATCACTGTTCCTTTCCGAAATGGTCAGATCTCCATATTGCTTAGCAAATTAATTTCTAACTCTTTCAAATAGCATTCAGACAAAACAATGCTGGTTCAGCACTACGGACAGTGGCAGGATCGCATGCACCCCACCCCCCCATATTTTAGTTCTGTTGGATCAGGACTTCATTATCTCCCTCCAGTCTAGCTTTCTTCCTTAACCTTCTATGACTCCCCTGATCCATATCGTATAGTAAAGTCAATTGGGTTAAAGTCATGTAATGGAAGCTTTTCTTTGTTTTTATCAGATGGCAACATGAGGCTCTAGGAGGTTACATAATTTTTTTTTCCTGTTCATTGAATTTATTGGGTGACACTGGTTAACAAAATTAAACAGGTTATAGATGCACAGTTCCACAACACATCATCTGTATGTGGTATTTTGTGTTCTCCACCCCAAATCAAGTCTCCATCTATCCACCAGTTATCTCCCCTGGACCCCTTCCCACCTCCCTGGACCCCACCCCCTCAGCAATCACCACACTCTTGAATGTATCCAGACCTCCAGGACCATGACTTAATGTTCTACTGCAGAACAGTATGGGATAGTGATTCCACAGTTTTCCAACAACAAGTTTCAAGGTGACTAATGATGGTTGAGAAAGAAATAAAATAAACAGTAAATAATAACAATAAAATAAAGTAACTTTTCACCAGAGTTTCTGTTAAGTTGGTTTAGTCTTCTGCTCAGGAAATTTTTTAAAAAATTATTTCCTTGATAAATTACTCTATCCTCTCTTTTTGAAATCCTTTATTAGATGTCCTAGACCTGTCCCCAGTACATCATTTTTTTCTCCCATCTTATTCATTTCTATATAATTTTCCTCTGAATTCTGGAAAGCTTTTTAAAGTTTACACTCAAATTCATTGATTTGATTTTCTGCATTCTCCAATTTTGCTCTTTGCTGTTTCTAGTCCATCATCAAAAAATTGTTTTTAGTAATCTTATTCTCATTTCTAAAGCACTCTTTCCTAATCTCAGAGAGTTGTCATTTTAAATAAGTAATGTTATTTTTAAGTGGAAACTTTATTGAGATAAACTTCACATAACATAAAATTCACTCCTTAAAGTGTACAACCCAGTGGTTTTTAGCATATTCATAGAGTTGTGCAATCATCACCAAAGAATATCCAATTTACTTATTAACAATCCCTCTGCCTGCCTCACCCCTGGCACCCACTTATTTGTTTCTATGGATTTGCCGACACTGAACATTTCATGTAGATAGAATATAAAGATTCTGGTGTTTTGTGTCCCGCTTCTTTCACTCAGCATGTTTGTGAGGTTCATCAAGATTGTACCATGTATCAGTACTCTGTTCCTTTTTATTGCTGAATAACGTTCCCATGTATGTACAACTTTGCTTATTCATTCATTAGTTGATAGACATTTATGTTATTGCCATTTTTGGCTATTAGAATAATGCTGATATGAACATTTATGTGTAGGGTATTGTGCAAATATGTTCTTACATCTCTTAAATATATTTCATTCTCTTGGGTGTATACGTAGGAGTAGAATTACTGGATCATATGATAACTCTGGAACTTTTTGAGGGACTGACTGTCCTATATCTCACATTTGCCTCTATATATCACACTGAATACTGTAATAGAAATCCCCTAAACCGTATAGCAAGTGTCAATTCATATGTCCCCCATTTTATATCCCTTTGGAAAGTCTATAGTAGTTAAAACCTGTAAAATTAGATCAGTGTCTTCAACCAGAACCTTCCTTTCAGCTTCTGATTTGGCTCTGTTCATTACTGAGTACTCTTGGCTTCTGTCTTCTGGCCCAGACTAGTTTTGCTTCCTATTCTCCTCAACCTGAATGGTTATTTTGTGTTTTTGCTGGTGTTTTCTATGCTTGTCTGACCCCAATCTCCGACACCTCAACCTTGCTAAGGTATGGGAGACCAAAGACCAGATCGTGCTCACACTGCAGGTCCCCAGCCTTTCCATATTACCCTACCTGTCTTCACTTTTACAGTGAACCCTGGTTATACCTAGGTTAGCCATGACTTTGTAATGTAGATGTACCTAACACACACATAGGAGCTTCTTAAAGATATTGAAATACCTTATTCCCCTTTATATTGCCTATAGCACTTAGCACCATGTGTGTACACAGTACGTGCTCAATGAATATTTAAATAATTCACTTGACTAAAAGATTAATATATCAAATTCTTAGTAAATAGAAAACATTCTCCCTATTTTAAACAGTATGAAGATAATTTTTTATCCTTATATTTATTTTGATGATGGATTTGAAATGGTGAAAACTGGTATCAGTGCTTTTTGTACAACATTTTCCTGGAGATAATTTAGAGTAGAAAAATACCATATTTTGAGTAAGCGTTAACAAAAGAGCCCTATGTAGCTCAGTGAGTTGGGCATCATCCTGCAGACCAAAAGTTTGCCAGGGTAGGGTGCCAGGGTAGGGCGCTTGCCTGGGTTGTGGGCTGCATCCTCAGTTGGTTGATGTTTCTCTCATGCATCAATGTTTCTCTCCCTCTTCCTCCCTCTCTTCCCCTCTCTCTAAAAATAAATAAATAAAATCTTAAAAAACAAAAGAGTTAATGGACCAGTGATGAAGTTGTATTTTTGTCTTTATTGTACTAATTGAAATTAATATTTTTCTATAGTAATGTTTAATATATTCTCAATTATGTTCCAAAAAAGGATTTAAAATGGCTGACATATACACTTTTCAATAATGTCTAATGTAACAAAAATAACCAAATACCATATGATCTCACCTATAAGTGGAACCTAATTAACAAAAACAAACTGACAAGCAAAATATAGCCAGACATTGAAATCAACAACAAACTGACAGTAACCAGAGGGGAGGCGAGAGGGAAATAACGTGGGAAAGAAGAGAAAGGGTTGTAAATGAACAGGAATGAGGGGCCCATGGACGGAGCCAAGGCGGGGTAGGATTGAGGGTGGGAGGTGGGTATGGGTAGGGTGGGGGAAAGTGGTGATGGGAAAATGGAGACAACTGTATTTGAACATCAATAAAAAAGGGGAAAAAAAGAAAGTTACAAGGAAAATTTAAAAAGAGAGAAAATTGGTGTAGGAGAAAAGATAAAACCAGGAGAGAAGTTGGTCAATAAAACGTATGCTGTAAGGCCACCCCCGTGCCTTTGCCTGAGGAAGTGTACATGTATTTCTCTGGCTTTCCCAAGCAATTTCGAGAGGGCCCAGAACCAGTTATACAGCCATTGTTCATAGATTCAAACCAGTTCAAACCCTTGGTTTGAAAAATATTTCTCTCAAGTTACCAAAACCAGAGAGAAATTTCTCCAAATGCCTAATAGCATCAGGCATCAGGTAAGTTATAATGACATCATCCTACAGCCAACACAGCAGTTCCCAGGAGTCATTTCTCAATATAGGCTAAGAACACACAGGTGTTTAACACAGAAAGTTCAGTAAACCAATTTCATGCTGTGCAATGTTTTAGCACTGATGCCTAGATGCCTCTCATGCAGCTCAATAGCCTTGAAGAAGTTTTCAGATCAGAGGACATATTTTTAGATAAAATGCACCAAAAAAGTAAAAGAGTGAGAGGTCTAAGGTATCAGTCAGTCTGCTACAATGGTGCTGCATAACAACCACCCACAACTTTTAAAGGCTTAAAAGAAGAAATGTTTGTTTTTTTTTAGCTCAAGTTTTCTGTCCCCTCCAAGTCTCATTCTGGAGTCAGTGGTTCCGCCAATAGGTTACAGAAACAAAAGCAGCCAAGCCAAAGAGAAACAATTAAAGCCTCTGCTTGCATCAACTGGCCCAAGCAATTTACTCGGCCGAGGCCAGGATGAAGTAGGTGGGAAACGGGCCTTGTCCACTCTGGTGGAAGGTACTGGGAAACCCCTTGACACATGCTGTGTAATTCTATAACAGTGAAGAATTGGGAAGAATCCAATTACTACAACCATAATTCTATTTGCTTTTCCCGTTCACATTTTACTTCCCATCTTGTACTTCTAAGAATCAAACAATATTGACTTTGTAAGAAAACTTAAACAGTGACTAGTATGAATTTTTCATTTTACCGATGAGTAATCTGGGGCCCACAGAGATTATTGCACTTGCCTATAAATCAGTTCAAAGCTCTGCTACATGGAACTAAGTGTTTTAACTTTAACTTTCCTCTCTATATTCTGCTTCCAAACTCCAACTCTTCATGGAATTATGAGTTTAATTCATGAGATAGATAGATGATTGAGGTCCTAACCTGCAATCTCCACATATAAGAGCCTAGATTGGCTGCTGATGTAGAGAGATTTGGTAGTACACTGAAGGGAGACCTTAAATTCTAGGCTCTGACTTGGAGACATTGGTTTTTCATAGAGTTTTTCTAAAAGATGTATCTATAGGCTCTGAGTTGTTATTTAAAAATAGGTAATGTTTCTGGAAAGGAAATGTTTAGTTTGTTTTTCAGTAGCTTTCTATTGTCTTCCCATTTCATCTGACAAAGAATCAAATGTAAGAAAGGGCAAGGGGGTGGGGAGATGGACTGAGGATGGAAGCTTGCCAGAGATGGAGGAAAGATATAAAAAGGCTGACTTTTCAGTTGACTTTTGTTGTTTAAGTTTCCCTAAAGTCCTCCTTAAGGTAAGTCACTAGTGGCTCTGTGTTTGGCTTACTCCTCAAAAGCAGATCCGAGCTGGTAAGTGAACTGAAATGCACTGCAGTAGGTTTGTTTTGAGAGAAGGGAACAGCTGGTCCTCCTGGAGTCCCCAGCAGACACGGAGCCTATCCATTACCTCGGTGTTCCTAGATGGTATTGCTTACAGCCCTTTTTGTAGTCTGTTTACTGTTCCAATTCTGGAGATCAGTTTAATCGGATATTATTTTTTTTAAGAGACACTTAATAGCTAAGGTAGAATTTGCTATTAATGTCCTCGCCCAAGTTTGACAGTGTTACTATTTGTAACAGTTTCTTTAACATGGTTTTACATCCAGTGTGTTTACTTCTGTGAATCGACTCTCCTGGCAAGAAACTTGACCCCTGTAGATGATATTATCTTGGAGGAATGTAGGGCTAGGCTAGCGGGTAGTTTTTCTGAGAATCAGTGATCTGATCACACATAGCAAAGCCAGATAAGAAGCAACCATTCAACATGAAAAACTAAAAGTAATAATTTAGCTATATAACTTTAAAATAGTAACAGGAAAAGATGCAAGGTATGTTTTAAAAGAATGATTTCTTATATTAATATTACTCTCATCCCTTTATTGCAGCCTGGAACAGATGGTCCCCAAATTTTCAAATATGATCCCATTTCAACACAAAAAGAATGTCACAGAATCCCACATTGGTAATTCTTTAGAATTTGAGAAAACACAAGACAAAACATTGTTATAAGTTCAGTAATGCTTTTAATTAAAATCACTATTAACAAAAGAGCATTCACCTTTATTTGAAGAATAGGTATATACATCAGTGCAAGCCACCTTATTTAAGATACAGATAAGTCTACTTCATGGAACTGTTGGGCCCTTGTAATAATTTTAGCAGATGTGCATGGCTCAAAGATTGGGCTCTAAACTTCTGTCCTCTACCTCTAATGCCTGTTAATTTTGGGAGCTTTCCAATTCAGTGACATCATTGGTCAACCGTCTACACAGGCACAGCATATTCTTGCTAGTTGGATCAAACAGGAGTTAATATAATGAACTGAGCCCTGTCTTTCTAAAGGTCAGAGGAATGGAATTCGGGGTCTTTAAAAAAATCTGCTAGTACGATTCTTTGAGAAAATCCATTATCTTAGAGACAGTTTTACCTTCTTCAAAACTAAAGATGAAGACTGGAGAGCTACTTGCTCTGCTCAACAGATTATCATAAGGATCAAATTATTATCAATTTGATATAGCACCTAATTATAGAAATAACAATTGGTAGCTGGCCAGTCAGTATTTCAGCAGAACCTTCCCATTTAGAGCCCACTTCTTAGCTGTTACAGTACTGGAAATGTGCAGTTTGCCTGGAGTTACACTGGCCTTGGTGGCAGCTATGCTCTCCAAACTCTCAGTGGCCTGGGGAACAGGAAGTGGAAGGTCTGTGCAGTATGTGGGGCCAGGGGTGGTGACCTAGTTTTAAGATTTACCTCTGCCATTTCAATGAATCATTTAACCTCGTTGGGCCTCAGTTTGTTGTGAATAGAGAAATGGACCAAAATCTCAGAGATGTTTACTTTTTGCAGTGGGGCTTTTCTTTTTCTAAATAAAATCTTATTGTGAAATTTCAATATATAAACCTGATACAAAACCATGCACAATTTTTATATGCAGTCTAAAACTTTGTTTGTGAACAAGGCCCCAAGAGTACAACTTGAAAGCCACTGATTTAGTTCATATTTAAGATTCAGCTCTGAAGGAAGATGTCCATTTATTAATTTAAACTGAGAGCTATTCCTGCCCAAAGAATTGCTAGCGGTCATCTCTGTGGGATGCTTTGCCCTGGTAGTCACATCTACTCAGGAAACCAAACCTTAGATCAGAACTTTGAGCATGAG
Source organism: Anoura caudifer (assembly GCA_004027475.1). Taxonomy (NCBI): domain Eukaryota; kingdom Metazoa; phylum Chordata; class Mammalia; order Chiroptera; family Phyllostomidae; genus Anoura; species Anoura caudifer. Next base: position 7,154 of record PVKU01000112.1, read on the forward strand.
TAAGTGAGAGCACATTCTATATTCTTAAAAACTAGTAACATGAAGTGGTATGAACAAATTTAATGCCTTGCATTGTACTAATAATTTTTCTCTCTAAGAAACTGGACAGGGAAATCTGGAATCTCACCACCCTCTCCCATAGACAGTATTGGGAGAAACACTCACCATAATCTTACCCTTGTCTTTTTACGCCTCCATGTAGATCTCCACACTCCTGCTGACATGACTCTTCTCCCCATATTCAGAATATGGATCATGACTCCAGGGTGAGAATTTTTCAGGTCATCATGTTTGAATGCTCTTTACAGAATTCCGGCCAGGTGGTCATTCAGGCTCTGCTTGTCCATTTTCTACATTGGAGGGTTTGCTACCAGTGGTGGTAAAGCCACTTCTTTTTCTTCCAAAGAGTAATTCTTAGGCATTTCTTTCATACCTTGATCTAAAATAAGACTCTCCAGAACATCAAATATTGTCAAATGTGTAGCTATCTGATGATAAGTCATATTGTAGCATGCTCTGGACTGCACAAGATTCTGAGCTCCTCCAGGACTGAGCCTGGACCCGAGGGATGTATCTTTGCTAAATGCCAACAGTACTTGACTTGCAGGTACTGTAAAAACTCATTAACCATGAAACGGCTGGTTAACATTGTTACTTGTGAAAGAAGCAGCTGTCAAGTTCATAATTCAGTTTGTTACTGTGCAAATCTAGTTGAGTTCTTCAGTCCCCACAAAAGCCCCTGCGTTCTCATGGCTTCAGAAAACTTGAGTTTCCAAACCACACTGAGGTCATTTTTAGGGTGCAGATTGAACTGTCACCCAGTATCTGCCTTTTTAGTCACTGAAAGCATGAGGCTGGTAAAGCCTGGAAACTGAGGGTGGGGAATAGAGACTGATGACCCAGGTTCTAATCCCAACCTTTCCATTTTTGAGCTATGTGACTTTGGGCAAGTTATTATTTCTGTGTCTGTCAAATGGATATTCGCTAATGTGAGGACTTAATGAGTTAATACCCATAAAGCTCTTAGAACAGAACCAAACGTGTAAGCATTGACTGTCGTGAATTCTTCCTGATTTACTGGAAGGAGCATAAGCTTTGAGTTAGGCAAGCCAGGCTTTTAATTCACACTCTGGCCGTGATTCCTTGAGTAATCATTTAATTTCACTAAACTTGCTTCATCTTGTGTAAAATGTGGATAATAACATAGCAAGGTGGGGGCAGGGGCAGGAATGCCACTTAACACTACAGTAGACTACAGGCCTTCTGATTCCCAGGACTTCAAATTTAGAAAAACTACCTGGTGGGCCTGCTTTGGATGTGAAGGTGAAAGACCTAGGCAGAGAACTAAACTGCTTTGCATGCTAAAGTAAGCATTTTGAGCATCCCTGAGCTTGAGATGAAAGCACCCACCCCAGGAAGGAGAGACATTCAGCAAAACAGTCAAAAGCCTGGGGCTCTATTTGTTGCAATGGTCTTAATATACAATGTTGAGTTGTTACTTGGCACCACAGAGGACAGTTTCTTACCTTTTGACTAGAACATAAATAGACATTTATTGCACAGTCATGTGTGGGGGATACTTTGAGGAGTGAAGAAATGGGGGTGGTGTCTTTATGGTATTATGTCAGGCAGTACAGCAGAAGAGAAAGCAAACATAGGGAGATGTAGAGGAGAGATGGAGAATTTCGCCTGGGCGGAAAAACAGAATGTGCAGTGAGGAAGAGAAACCTGAAAATGTGGGGGAAGGGAATAGCAGATTTCTCACCCATGTGTGAAATGGCAAACAAGAATTTTTATTTTACACTGATCTTAAAGGATAAAACAAACAAACAAAAGAAACTAGGGTCAGTTGAAGAACCTAAATAGCCTGGCATTTGAGTTATACACTCAGCAGCATTCTTATAATTAGTGTTAATGGATGTAAATTTCTAGCATGAGGTAATCATTCTATGAATAACTATCATCATTCATCTTGTTGTTTCATATATTATTCAATGAATATATCTATCTAGCCCAAGGAAGCTGGACAAAGAGCAGCTGGTGTATGCGGGGGCAATGGAGCATACAGGTTCATTCATCTTCCCTGTGTGGGAGATTTACCTTGCATCCCTCCTCCTACTCCCCTCATCTCCACTCCTGGCCTCTCTCCCCTTTCTGCACATGGAAATATACTCCCTGAAGGAAGAATACTGGCTCTCAACAACACAGCCCAGTGCCAGGGCCATGACTCTTGGGGAACACAAGCACACTTGTGTAATTATAAAAGATTGTTCCTAAGTCATGTTCATGCTGCAATGCCTGTAAACTGAAAGTTTTAAAACTATTTCACTGATCAACTCAGTTAAGGTAGAAGTGACAAGCAGTGTTCTAAAAGTGTGCAGTTATTTTTCCCATGATCTTTTTTCCAGTAAGCGACTACCAAGATAGCTGGCGCACAAGAATAGGTAATGGTTTTGTTTTCCCAAGATGTAGTCATTGCGATTATTTTTAGATAAAAGATTTGGAGCCAGAAGCACAGCTCACAATTATGTTGCTATGATTACACGACCAGTTGTTTTGAGGAATTAACTCAACCATGACAACTTTAAAGTCACCACATTTTCTGAAAAAAATCAGTAGATAAAAACTGAAAATAACAGTTTTGATGATATAACGTTCTGTCTCTTGCCATCACCTCACATCTTTCTATTTTTACAGCTTGCATGCCCCTTCCCTTAGGCCCTTACCTAGTCTTCAGGTCTTACCTGCTCTACCAATTACTCAAACTCACTAACAGCCCCTCTTTTCAGGAAGCACTCCTAAAGACCCCAGACCGAGGGATCTCCCCTTCCTCTGAATTTATACGTTCATTGTGCATTGCCTACACCCTTCCTTGCAGCTCTTCACCGTTTGCCTAGGATTCCAGTTTATTTTCATATATCTCCTTATTTCCATAGCTAGGTTTATAGTATGTAATAATTTTACACTAAAACAATTTGTTAGAAATCAATATGATCAAAAATTTGAAAGAGAGGGGAAGGAAAACTACTCACAGTCTTATAATCCTAACACTAATTCTATATACATCATTTTAGGGTGTTTCTAAACTTTTTTTCTATGTTTATTTTTTCATTGATTTAATTGTAGTGGACAAGCAATTTCATATTTTGATTTTTTTCAGAGAAAAATACTAATTCATGGTTTTGATTTGTCATATCTTAACACATTTCCATGTTTTACTAGTTTTATATAAAAATATTACATATATGGTTGAAGTCTTTGTGTACCCTTTTCCCAATTCCATCCACTCCCTCCCTCTCCATAGACAACTAGAATTAAATGTTTTTCATTCTTTTGCATTTCCAATTCCAAATCATTTAATTGCTTGATTACTAATGATGTTAAACTTTTCTCCCATAGCATAGCCAATATTAAAGTACTCAGGTTCTAGAGGCAGGTTGAATTGGTTTTGAGTTCCTGCTCTGCTATTTGCTAACCATGTCTTCTTGGACTTCTCTGTGCCTCAGTCTCCTCATCTATAAAATGAAGATAATAGTCATCCCTATTCTTCACTGTGTTGTTATGAAGATTAAATGAGAGAGTGCAGCCCTGGCTGGTGTGGCTCAGTTGGTTGGAGCATTGTCCCTGCACTACAAGGTTGTGGGCTTGATTCCCCATCAGGGCGCATTACCTAGATTGCGAGTTTGGTCCAGTCCTGGCTAGTAACAAAAAGCAACTGATTGATGTTTTTCCCTCACATCAATGTTTCTTTCCCTCTCTCTCTTACTCACTTCTCTTTTCTCTAAAATCAGTAAGCATTGTCCTTGGGTGAGGATATAAAAATAAAATAGAATTAATGAGACGGTGCAGATGATAGTCTCAGGATGATGCTCAGCATTCAATACCTTTCATGATTACCCTAGATTCTTTTTTTTGTCTCCTGTCCTTCTTAAAAATATTTGATAATGTAAAACGTGTGAAACGCTTTATCAAACATGATTGTGTTTACTCCTCACAAGAGCTTTAGGAGATAGTACAGCAGTGATCCCTTTAATAAACGAGGAAGCTGAGACCAAGGGGTCCACAGCCAGCAGGGCACAGAGCTGTGTCTGAATGCAAGCCTCTGGTGCCAGTGCCACCCATTTTGCTTGTATTTGCTGTAGCCCCACCACCTCTGAAACTGAAGTCATTTCATGACACAGTATCACTGGCCTAGGAGGTAGTTTTAGTACTGTTCTTTAATACAATCATCATAAATCAATCCTAGTGTCTCTCTTACTTATAACTGTTTTCCTTCTCTATATCTTGAATATTCCATATGAAATATTTGTTGCTTTTATAAAACTAGATGTACTCTTCAATTTAACATTGTTACCAATAATAACATAATTATATTATATTTACCTTGTTAGAGATTTAAGATCCCTCAGCTTGATACTACATCTTTTTTCTGATTTCTTAATAAGACAAAGTAGAGGTCTTTAGTAATTCCTGCATCTAAATTTCAGTCCCTTGAGGTATTAATAACAAATACTTCAATTTAAATAACCCAATAATAATCTTGATTATTTATTAATAGTTAGCTAGAATAGGATTAAATTTTTATGATTTATAAAAATTAATTTTAAGAGAAAATGAAAAATAATAAGCCTTATTTTTAAGTATATTTATAAACCATATTTTATAAACCTTATTTTTAATTTTTTCAAGTCATTAAAAAAGTATTGTGGGTACAGATTATAATGTACTCCTGCATGCATTAATAGGGCATATTAATAAATATCTATTTTGTTTACACAAATCTTAAACTATAAGAAAGTCTAAGCATACACCAAAATAAACTCAAGATGGATAAAAAACTTAAATATAAAAGTCCTAGATACCATAAAAGTCCTAGAGGAAAACATTTCCCATGCAGCAATATTTTCACCAATATATCCTCTAGGGAAAGGGATATATGGGAAAGAATAAACATCATCAAAATATCCATACTACCCAAACCAATTTATAGATTCAATGCAATCCCTATTAAAATACCAATGACACATTTCACAGATATAGATCAAACACTTGAAACATTTATATGGAACCATAAATGACCCCAAATAGCCGCAGCAATTTTGAGCAAGAAGAACAAAGCAGGAGGGATCATCATACCTGAAATCAAACTATATTACAAAGCCACAGTAATCAAAACAGGCTGGTGCTGTCATAAGAACAGACACATAGATCAATGGAACAGAATAGAGAGCCCAGAAATAAACCCAAGTCTCTATGGTAACTAATATTCAACAAAGGGTGCAGAAGCATAAAATGGAGTAAAAACAACCTTCAACAAATGATTTTGCAACATCTGAACAGCTACATGCAAAAAAAATGAAACTCAACCACCAATTTACACCATACACATAAATAAACTCAAGATGGATAAAAGACTTAAATATAAGTCGTGACCCCATAAACATCCCAGAGAAGAATATAGGCAGGGAAATCTCAGATATTCCACTCAGCAATATTTTCACCCAATATGTCCCCTAGAGCAAGGGACATAAAGGAAAGAATAAACAAATGGGACTTTATCAAAATAGAAAAGCTTCTGTACAGCTAAAGAAAACATTAGCAAATGAAAAGGGAACCAATTATATGGGAAAATATGTTTGCCAATGGATCTGCTTTTTGATCCAGTGACCCCACTGCTGGGACTATACCCTAAGAATCCTGAATCACCAATTCAAAAGAACCTATGTACCTCAATGTTCATAGCAGTGTTATTTACAGTAGCCAAGTGCTGGAAACAGCCTAAGTGCCCATCAGTAAATGAGTGGATCAAAAAACTATGGTACATTTACACAATGGAATACTATGCAGCAGAAAGAAAGAAGGAGCTCATACCCTTCCCAACAGCATGGATGGAACTGGAGAGCATTACACTAGATGAAATAAGCCCGGCAGTGACAGGCAAATACCATATAATCTCACCTATAAGTGGAACCTAATCAACAAAACAAACAAATGAGCAAAAATAGAACCAGAGACTTAGAAATAAGAACTTACAGTTACCAGAGGGGAGCGGGGAGGGGGATAACAGGGGAAAGAAGGGGAAGGGGCAAGCAAAGGAACACAAATAGAGGATGCATGGGCACAGACAATGGAGCAGGGGGTTGACGGTGGGAGTGGGGGGATGAGGTAGGGGTGAGCAATGGGGAAAAAGTCAGGACAACTGTAACTGAACAATAAAAAATAAAGTCTTCAGATGATATTTTATGGTAATCATATTTTTTTCAGTTTATCAATACTCACTTTTTCTCTGAATTAGTCTGACATCTCTCACATTAAGTGACAGTCTCCTTACAATATATAAGAAAACCGGTTTCAGAGAACCTGAAGGAGTGGGAGTTAATGAGGTAGTTACAGACACATTACAAAGCCCCGGGGCCTGGTGAAAGGAGGGACGCTTAATAGACACTGAAGGAGCAGAGTGTGTCTGAAGATTCAGAGAAACTGTGAGTTAAGAAACACACAATATTGCAAAGGCTGTTTAGTGAAATATGTGCTGAAGTATTTAGAAAAGTTCAATATAGGCTCAGCAAGTCTAAATCCAGTGTTTGTTTTGATTTTATCTCAATAGGAGAATAATCTGGTTCTTTTCTCTTCCAGAAACCAGACTTCAGGTAAGTGGCAGTAAAGTCACTGGAAGTCTATAAAAACCATCCCTTTATAAATGCCAGTCTGCCCCTCTCCTGGCAATGTGCCGATTCACCCAGCTCCTCACTGCAGTGATACTCTTGGGTCTGGCCTTTTGCCAGTATCTGAAAAGGGATCAAGGCATATGAGCTTCGCCATGGCTCTCACTTGAGGGCCCCTTCAGCGGACACCTTCTTCAAGAGGCCGGCAGCCACCACAGCAGAAAGTCCCCCTTGCAGCCTACAAAGTTTACCTCCCAACAGAAGTTGTATTAGCAGGGGAATGCTCACACATCCCAAAACATTTTAAGAAAATTCATCGTAACCCTTTGGATGAAAAGGCCACAGAAACACTACGTGGCCTGATACTGGCTTCCTGCATGGCAGGTAGGTATTCAAAGGGTGGTAACTACCTTGACCCTGGAAATACACCAGAGATGCATACTCTCTCATCTGCTAACCATGAGTCATTTCCTCTAAGAAATTTTAAGCAATCTGCTATAAAAGATGGTATGTGGGAATATGAAAAAAATTTAAAAAATTATGCAGCAAACCCAAACTCAAAATCAGGTCGAAAGTGGCATTGCTCTTCTATGCTTCAATTTTCTACAGACAGCCTCAGGCACCAGGCTCAGGAGTTGGATGAATTCAGGGGCCATTTTAGGGCTAGCTGGGTGGGATTAGATGTTCCAGTCTGCACTGTTCTCCTAAGCCTGCCATGATCTGAAATTTAGCTCTTGGGCCTGGGCCAGAACCAGACTGACGTCCAAGGGTAAGCAAAGAAGGCAGCAGTGTTCAGCCAACTGCTGCGCAGAATTCTCTAGATAAAGCCTTTCGTTCTATTTTCCCCTAACACTGATCAAATGTCCCCACACCCCTTTTCCCCCTTAGTGTCACTATAATCTCTATTGTTGAAATCACATACCTTTTCAAGATTATGAAAATAAATGTTAACTGTTATCTCTGTCTTTTTGGCCTCAACTGAAAACAGTTATCTTTCAGCAATCTTTCACAGTGTAAGTAACTTGCCCAATTTTACCAAGGCTAAAGTTTGCTCTCTAACTTCATTAGGAAATTATCTGTAATGGAAAAATAAAGTACTTAGTTAATATCAAGGCTGATTAATACAAATATTTGTGTAATATTCTAAATAGGAAAATGTCATACATGTATATCATACATATATGTATTTGTAATTTATTTTGTCATTATTTACAGTACATGTATGAACAGTGAAAATTTAATTGTTGGTGTTTTGTTCATTGTTAATTCATTTCATATTCTCTGTGAGAACTTATGATAATGAATGTATTTGATATTTAGGTGGCTTTCCAGTGCTTCCATTGCAGTTCAGTAATTCGTGACTCAAGGTACATGGAAAATAGAAAAACAAAAAGCCTCAATTACTGAAACTATAAATATCAAAGTAATGCAAGTATAAATTAGTTATTCTACTAGGTTTTAAAAACTTTTAAGTCTTAATCAGGTTTGTAAGAAAAGTCTGTGAGCTATCATTCTTTCTGAATTCAGTTTTAGGTAGCATATTAAAAATAGATTTGCCTCACATTACAAAATATTAAAATATTTTAAAAATGTCTTTTCTGTGGCTCAAAGTGGAGGGGAAAAAATAACAATTTTAATGAATTATTTTTAAATAATTTAGTTTAGATAGGTCCAAATATAAGGGGATCCCATCTGTTTTCAGGTGCATTTTCAAAAATGTTTGGGACAGCTTGACATGTTAAAATTTTGAGGCGTAAGTGAAATAGTGAAATGTCTACACAGTATTAGTTTATTTACATGTTTTAAATACACTAATTTAGATGTGTTGCTTTTTCCACTGTTATATTCAACATATATTTACAATCACTACCACATAATTATTGCACTGCAATTAAAAGTTATCTTTTAATAGCTCATTTTAAAAAGTGCAGATTCCAGATTTTATATATTGAATTTATGTTAGGCTGACTTCTCCCATCAGTATGGGAGAATGTCAGGATGGAGTACTGTGACTTTATCTTTTCTTAGAGGTAATTTGGGTTAAAAAACTTAACTCTCACCTTATAAATATATGTTTACAGAATTGATATTTAGGAATTATAAAAGATTTTAGTGAAGTAAGCCTTGTTTAGGTACTCAACAAATATTTACTAAATAAATAATGAATACTTTTCTAACATTTGTTAATATGTATTCTTTTTACAAGCAGAAATAAAAAACATAAAAAGAAACTTATTCCCCTACAAACCTGAAAAATTGTAGCTAGATATGTGTTGTTTTCTGAATGTATTATAATACTTGTTAAAATTCCAGACCTCCATTGAAATTTTAGCAAAAAGGTCCAATCCTAAAATTAGCCCAGATCACTTTAGGAATTATTTCAGTGCTGTTAATTCTATTTGCAGTTCCAAAGATCCCTATGTTCTTGCATTGTGGAAGGCAATATGGAGAAAATTCTTTGGAATGAAAATCTACCAAAGTTAACAAAGTTATTGAATAGAATTCTCTTCAACTACCTAGAAGTAAGAAAATTACCATAAAAACTGTCTTAATGTTTTAAACTTATTTGGTAGTGAAGTTGGAACCAATTAATTACTTATGTAATTAATTAAAATGCTGTTGACCTCAATGAAGTCAATAAGTTTCATAGGTTGAAAGTTGGCAAACTTTTCTAACTAGGGCGGCAGTTGCCAGGGTCAGCCCAGTCAGGACTATTGAGGACTGCTATTTATCTATACCATTGGATAGTTTCAGTTCCTGTTGCTGTGTGCGGCCTTCCTGGTAACCCATCCTTGGTTTTCCGTCCTCAGAAACCTTTTCATCATGTTCTACAGAGCCTCCACTTTACTATTTAAAACAAATAGATGAAAAACAAAGTTTTTAAAGTGTTTTTCTTCAGAGATTGTTTCAGTTGGGTTCTCTGGGAAGCAGTTGCTAAAATGGAGTTACGAATGCAAGAAGTTTATTGGGAGGGGGGATTAACACCTGTGAAAGATAGGGGCAAGGAATCAGATTGGAAATGAAAGGCTTAGACCACCACAATACAGATAGGACAAGGTGTCAGTCAACCCAATGGTGAGCTAGAGTAGAGCCTGATGATTAGGAAGTTCTGCGTGGGAAATGAATGGCGGGTCCCATGATCCCTGCTGTGTTTAGTCATTGGATGGGGCTACCCAGGAAAAGTGTGGCCTCCACTCAAAAGCTGAGGGAGATCCCACAGGTGCTAACAGCTGGAGGCTGTCAGGCAGCTGCACTCCTTGCAGCTGACCATCAAGGTCTTTCTGGGAGATTAGAGAGATGGAACTCTAATGCTGCCTCATAAATTAATTGGTCCATTCCCTCACCTCTGAAATCTTAAACTCCAATACCCTAATGCCCTGTCTTTCCACCATTCACTCCCTTACTCTCATATTTGTTCTTTGATTTCATGTGAAATGTTCACTCTCTTATTCCCTCAACCTGCTTTCAACAATGGAGCCCTCTCTTGGTTTTACTGTTCTGTATCATTTTCTGTATCACCCAGGAATCAGGGACTTGAGATGAGGTGTCCTTGCCCCCTTGGTCTGGCCATACCACCTGGCCACCTCTCCGTAATCTTCCTTCCTCTAATTTGGTAGTGCCAGGCAGGACAGAAAACCCAGTAGTTAAGCAGACATCCACAGGGGGAGCTGAGGGAATCCCAGCCTAGAATGAAGGTATCAATGAACTTGGGCCCAAAGAATTTAGTAAATATTTCTTAAGAATCTACCATTTCACCACAATCCCTGGACTAATTAGTAATTCCAAAAGGTCAGGAAAAGTTGTCAATCAGCACTTTACTCCATTCTGATACATGCATACAAAGCATCATCTATAATTGACCTGGGTATACCAATGGATGTTTTTTTCTTGGTGAGGTATAACAGAGCTCCATTTCTAGATTGTATCACCAATATAGGGTCCACACTTCCATGTTCTAAGGACTACTCATTTAATCCCCACAACAATCCTATGAGGTATTTACTATTATAATTCCCCAATTGCAAATGAGAAAATCAGGCCACAGACAGATTAAGTAATCTACATGTTTTCCATTCACCTTTTCACCTTTGTAGAGTTGAATGTGTCTATTAGAAATCCAATTAAGATTTTCAAATCCAACATCAAAAGACATAGTTTCTTAGTTTTCTTTTTTCATTATTAGGAATGATTATTTGAGATTATAAAAACCCATAATAAATTCAGCAACTTGTTATTTTTATAATCTGGAAGAGGTTATACATCATGGTACTTGTTACCTCCTTGATCCATCAGAATTATCTGTTCCTTTGAATTTTTAGGCTTCATTTATAAATCCATTTCTACCAAATGACAATTGTTCTTTAGAAACTATTTTAATCTTTACTGGTTTGTTTTATTTTGCTACATTTTATTGGTTTTGGTATTTCTGCAAACATTAACTTCTCATAAGGTTACTCCATATTATGCACAAGATTTTCTTCTAATTTTGAAATATTACTTTTATCCATTGTTATATCACTCTTCAGTTCTCTGATTGTTATGATAAATTTATGTAAGAAAAATACATGTAAATTGAGCTTAATTAGTTCAGAGGTTCATATCCAAAAACTTAAGATTTATGAGTGGAACATTTATTTTTCATTTTAAAATAATCTCTTTTGAATGCAACATTTAAAATAAAAGAGCTTAATATGGTTTGATATAAAAATAGTGTTTTTAGTACTATTTTTCTTTTTATGATCTATTTTATATTTTTAAAAAGTTCCCTCATAAAACATTATCTGAACTTTATGTAAACAACCAAATTTATATATACACACACATACATTCACCATTTTCATTATTTGTATTATCTCTGCTTATAAAAATAAGTATCAAAATACTGAAGTTCAATAATAAATGTCTTAGCTTGTGAGATTTTCCTTATGGTCTTTGTTGTTACAACAAAACAAAAATATGTCAGTTTACAACATAAGGCTTGGTAATTGTTAGAATAGGTAGTCCTATCCATTCTGAGAACCATGGATACTGGGTGTATTATGGATGTGTGAAAAAATATTAGTTCAGCGTATACTCAGAATCCATGTATTTAAAAAATGGATGGTTACAGTTTATTTCATATATATAATATTTTCACTTAGTATTTCAATTATTTTAATGACATTTTAATGACATAAACTCCCAAGTTTAATTATAGGAAGACAAAAATGTTCATCTTTGGTGCCAGCTGCAAAAATAGCAACATGTTTTCCCTATTTGCTTTTACTCTGTAATAGGTATTGAAATACTTTACATAGTCTCAACTTTCTGTGTGTGCATAGTAGTAGCATGTCCTTCACATTGATAAAAACATGTAGAAAACCAGAGTAAACAAGTTTAAAAAAACTGGTTAAGATTGAGAGGCAGTTGGCAACGTTTTAGAATAACAAATAAGTATTTATTACACTCACAAAGGACCAAGTTATATGTGTAACTGTTCATGTATTTCTCAGAACTGTATAAAACAAGTTTGGTATTTAATAAATGTTCTATGTAATATGAGATTATGGTAACTATACATCATTAAAAAAGGATACTTTAACATGCAGTTGACCCTTAAGCAACTGACTCCCATGCAGTAGAAAATCCAGGTATAACTTTGACTTCCCACTGGCCCCTCTGTATCTGCTGGGGATTGCTTCCACGATCCCAGAGGATACCAATATCCACATATGCTCAAGACTCTTATATTGTGTAACATGGCATACAACAGTTAATCTAGCCAACGCTCCCCATCCGTAGACACTCAACTCCAGAGTGAAAATACTGTTTGTGATCTGCAGTTGGTTGAATTTTCAGGTGGGAATACAGAGGATTTGTTAAAAAAAAATCCGAACATAAGTGGACCCACAGAGTTCAAAACCATGTAGTTCTATAGCTTCTGTAAATTCTTTTAGAAATTTATTGTTTTAGGATTCTTCTTGAACCTGCACTATTCAAGTGCCATATTAATGAGCTAACGAACATTTAAATGAGGAAAAGAAACCAATCACAATCTTCTTTCCTATTTGTCACTTTCTATTCTCAGAAACAGTTGACCCTTGGACAACTGCTCATAATTTGGAGAAATAAGTGTAAATTGACCAGAGAGAGACTAAATGTAAAACTGTGACTAGGGAAATTACAACACAAATGTGTAAATGGTAGATTATTAACCTAAATGTAATTTAACCTCCAAAAGTATGAAGCAGTATTTCCCAATTACAGGGTGTTTAAAGACAAATATAAGGCCTTTGTTAACAAACTTCCAAAACAGGAAGAAAACCCCACTGGACTCAAAGTCTGTTAAACGGAGGGTGTGCTTTGTGGCTCACCTCTGATTCATCTGACAGGCACATAGTCCACCTCCTACAGTGTTCGACCAATATTTATTAAATAAACTATTTTGTATCTAAATGTTTCATTATAATATTGTCAATGTGAAGATTGGAAAATGCTACTCCCTTCTAAGGATACCTGCTCCTGCATTCTGGGTTCAGTTGAAGGGTGGGAACTGGCAAGGTGGAGAAAGAACGTGAAATCATGAGTGGGTGGTAATGCGAGTTACTCTCCGTTTTGACTCCCTTTTGGTTGCTTGTCGGAAACAGTGGGCTACTAGATTAAAGTTTCCCGCCCCTCCTTGAACCTTCCGGTACTAACTACCCTTGGATCTCTGCTTATAACTGCGCATATCCCGATGTTGTAGCTATTTTCTTACCTGTCTCCCCTACCATGAATTTGCAAGGTAAAGAAAGTCTTTTCATGCCTCACAGTGACGTATAAACGTTGTTCGTGTAATGCACCACGATGATTTTAAACTCAATCCCAGCTGAGGCAGAGTCCCTCAACCCATTCCAGATTAGTCTTTATGTCAGCTGCAGTGCTGCGACGGCACGTCTTCCAAGTCTCTCTCGAGAAGTGTCCCTCAGGGCCTCAGGGCTATCCATGGGAGGAGGTTACTGAAAGATGGGGTGCCAGGCCACATTACTGCCTTCTCATATCGCAGGGCGCGGATACGGGGAAGGAAGGATGCAGTTAGTAGAACCGACCCAACCTTTCTCCACCCGCAGAGGAAAACGAAGGGAGCACACACCCCATAGCCGTGCGCAGTGAGCCCGCCTCTCGCGCCGCGCACGCCTTATATAAGCGCCCCAGGCCACGCCCCGCAGGCTCCGCCCCTGCCCCGCCCCGCTGCGGTGTAGCTTCGCTCGGAGCCGCTGAGCCCAGGCTCAGCCGGGAACCGAGCTGCAGCCACCGCGGAGCCGTCGCTTCCCCTGCCCAGGCCTCAAGCCCAGCCGGCTCGGCTATGGCAGGAGCCGCCGCCGCCGCCACCGCGGCGAATCTGGCCGCTGCGCTCTTCGCTCGTCGCTGAGCAGCCGTTAACCAGCCCGCCCTCACGCCGGTGCCGCCGCGGCCCAGGCTCTGCACAAGTTTCCGCCGCCGAAGAAGCAGGAGGCGAAGGTGGGGGAGGACTAACGTGGGGAATCGGGCGTCCCCAGTCCACCCGGCCCTCTCGCCCGCGATGTGGGGGCGCTTTCTGGTCCCGGAGGCCGGCGGCCGGGACAGTCCGGGCAGAGTCCGCAGCTTCCCAGCGGGTAAGTAACGGGACGGTCTCTGGGCTGGGTCCGGGTCGCGGCCGATCTAGGCGCTTCGGACCCCGCCGCCGCTCCCCTCACTCCCCAGGCCTGGCTTCCCCTAGCAGTCTCCCCGACGCCGCCGCGCGACAGACCACCCGTAGCGTTTCCTCCCAGCTGCCGACACCCCGACCCCGCGGGCTGACATCTGGCGCGCCACGTTCCTGGCCCTGTCCGCCGGCATCGCAGCCCCCCAGCCCCAATTTAAAGCTCTCGGGGGCCTCTTCGAGTTGGGCTTTGTTGTCCACCCGCCTCTCTTTCGTGCGGTGTGTGGCGGACGTGGGTAACCCGGCTCTCGGGGACGGGGCGGGAAGGTCGCTGCGTCCGTGCTGCGGCGGCGGCGCGTCTTGAGGCGCGCCTCTGTGGGCCGCGGTCAGAATTCTGCGCCTACGCCTGCAGCCGCTGCTTTCAGGCGCATTTGGGGGCAGGAGGGGGCTGCTGGTGATGGCAACGCTGCAATGACCCCCTAGGGGACTTAAGCTCCACACTGAAATCCGGCCACTTACCTACAACCCTCATCGGAGTAAGGGGATGGAGAGCCAATTGATCTTTGAACAAGGAGAGCGATAAGCCGTTTGCAATCCTTTTGCCTCTCCCTTCCCCCTTCAAGAAAATTTTGGGGTTTACCGCCCTGGGTGTAAGAAGGGGGATGTTTGTATCCGACAGCCATTTCATGCCTGCATCTCTCAGAAGTTGTGTAGGAGCCACCAAATTTGGATAAATCTTACCCTAATTTGAGATGAAAAATAAGTCTAGGGTAGTCTGCGACAAGTTGTTTCATATTGACAGTTCTTCCAGGCACTTTCATCTTAATTGGATTTTGAACCCCTTTGAGAAGCTGAAAGTTATTTGGACCCTTTATCCAGGAAAAAACGCTATATGTACATAAATTTTTTTTCCTACTATTTTCGGTGGTTCTAGGACTCAATATGAGTAACCTTGTACCATAAGATGTTTGGGCTCGACCTGTATAACTGACATTTTTTTGTATACATTTTTCGAAGTTATTTTAAAAACAAAAAAAGCGGAAGCAGAATTTGGAAGTTTTTTTTTTTCTTCTTTTTTTACTGGTAGTATTTTCTGCTATTTAAAAACTATCAGATACAAACCCAGATTGCTAATTAAAATGTCAGATAATTCAGTTGCATAACAAATAGAAATTGTGTGTATCTATATTTAAGGTGTACAAGTTGATGTTTTCAGATGTGTGCATTGTGAAATGATCTCCGGAATCATAGTAGTTAACATAGTCATTCCTCACAGTTACCTTTTCTTTTTGAGGGGGTGGGATGGAATGTGTGGTGAGAACACTTAAGATCTGCCCTGTTAGCAAATTTCAACCTTACAATACAGTATTGTTAACTGTAGTCACCACACTGTGTATTATATCTATCTATCTATCTATCTATCTATCTATCATCTATCTTATCTATCTATCTCAAAACCCATGGCTAGATTTGTTAAATAATTTTATTAAATTGGGTCATGCAACACTTTTAGAAATAATAGTAAAAAAATATAAGTAGGGAATTATTTTCTCTAAAGTGTATAGTATTTGTCCTAAGAAGAGGAGACAGTAATTGAGAGGTTTCTGATGCTTAAGCTAAGGAACATGTATAAAGGACCCCTGGACGAGGACAACTGGGTGAGGATTGACTGTGGGAGGGGGGTGAGCTGGGCAGGGGAGAGCAACCGGTTGGGGGGGTGGGGCGTGCCTGGCTGGGGTGGGGGAATTGGGACAACTGTAATTGAACAATGATAAAAAAAAAGAAAGTTCAGTGAGTGAGAAGACATTTCTTTATCCCTAAGCAGCTAGAGGGAGTGGTTTAATTATCTGTTCATATCAAAAGACATCTGTAACGTCTTTGTAACTTAACCACTTAAAATTTGTAATATTAACAGGTTTGGAGGAATAATTTCATCCAAAAATTTATCCATTTTTCCATTGTTAGATCTATGAGATAGAAAACATCATAATGCTTAGAACATAAGTAACTGAAGCTTTAAGGTTATAGTGCAGTCTCGAAACCTTTGCAAAGAATATAGTGGAAAAAGACACTTTTTAAATACTACCCGAATTTAAGGAATTTGGACAGATTTCTTTACAAAGCATATATTTTGTCTTACTTTAATAGTGATAAACTGTTGGTAAGTCAGGACATGCCTTTCCAATAAAATATTTTTCAGCTCTATGCTGATATTTGATTACTTTCATAGTTATAGTGATGAAATTACTTGTTATGTTCCTTTATTCTCTTCTTTAGTAAATAAATATTTAAAATTATTTTTATTTCATTTAAAAATTATACATTACATGAAAAACTTTGTGTTTTTTTTTAGCAGCTGAGCAGATGGTGAAGGTCAAGATAATGACCTCTGATTTGATTCATGTAGGGATTTTTTCCTTTCTGAAAATTTGAAGAAAATTCATATTTTAAAAATATTGTTCAATATATCTTTTGATTAACTTGAGTGATTTTAGAGCTTTTCTGAAAACAGTGAATGAGTCTTCTAATTGAATTTATCAGTAATCATTTTGGTCCTCTGAGGGCCAGTGTGAAGACAGACAGGTATATAACTTCTGATATTTAAGAGTTTATCTCAATATGTGGGTTAATTCTAGGTGTCCGAAAACTGATTTGTTTACACAGATACGTAACTAGACTAAAGGGAAATCCAAAGGTAGTATAGAACCAGTTCTAAAAAACTGGAGGAAACTTTCTTTTTAAAGTAATGGCAGTGAAAACAAATAGGAATGATAAAATGTGTGGTTTGGAAAATACTATCCTTTGCTTTAGGATTTAATTTTGTTTTGGCTTTATCAACAATTTTTCAGCTTTATTGAGTAACTATTATAAGTGAGAGTAAGGTAAATATTTTCTGATTTCTGTGAATCCCCCCACACTTATTTTTTCTGTTGGGTTGGCAAGGTAATTAGAGAGCTAATTTTAAATAGAACATGTGGTATGTCTTTTAGGCATTTGGTTGTGTGTTTGAGAATACCTTATTACTCAAAATGTATAGTAATTTCAAATTTGGATGAATGATGGATATATTTCCTTTAGTGGTTAAAAATCTAGTGTGATACAATGATATTTTGGGCTCTTATACTTAATTGTATTGAATTTGTTCCTTTTTATAAATCATACTTTAAAAATATTAGTATATTCAACCTAACAATATTTGGAGGTAGGATATGCCAGTTTAAAGTGCGCTAAGAATAAAATGTTACAGAAAACACTTACATGATCTGAAGAAATGTTACTTGTTCAGTGCCTTGAGCTTTTAAGTCGGCCTCTTCCTAGTCGATGTATTGCCATAAGGTAATAGTGATGTCATAATGATAGTAGTAGTAACTGGTGTGAGTACATCAAATACTGAAATTTTCTGCTGCAGTTCTAATTAGGTAGGCCTAAAAGTACTATGGTAACAATGAAACATAACTCTTTCTCCTAAGCTCAACTGGACATGTTCTTTTATAATAGGCATTGGTGGGTGAGAGGTCAGTCTCAAATTTAGTGATGACTTTTGTGAAATGAACTTGATTAGTTACTGAAACTATCACTTCTTGGCCTGAATGAAGCTGGTAAAATGAGTCCAGGCAATAAATGGTGAGTTGACAACCTCTTTTGTCATGTTATGAATATTTCTGTATGTTGAACAAGAAAGGCTTTACAGAGTCATGAGTTTCTGATTGGATGAAATGTGTTGTGTGCATACTCTGAGAAAAAGATGATGATGCGAAGGTTCCTAGGTAGTATTTTATTGAGTGATAGCCTAATTACTTTTCTCAAATTGTGCATTAAAAAATGAAGAATGTGCCCTGGCTGGTGTGTCTCAGTGTATTGAGTGTTAGCCTGTGAGCTGAGGGGTCAATGGTTCGATTCCTGGTTGGGGCACTTGCCTGGGTTGGGGCAGGTTCCTGATTGCGGGTATACTGGGGGTGGGGGGCAGCCAATTGATGTGTCTCTTGAACATTGCTGTTTCTCTCCTTTTCTGTCTCCCTCCCTTCCCCTCTTTCTAAAAGTAACTAAAATCTTTTTTTTTAAATGAAGAATATTGTCATCTACATAATTTCTAAAACTACAATGAGACACTAATTATTGTGACCACTTTAAAGATACTCATATTTTACACTGGCAAAATAATATTCTAAAAAAGTGGAATTTGTTGTATAAGGTCATTTATTTTAAGAATGAAAATGATTGACATAAAAAAGAACATCAAATTGTTCTTTATGCTAATATTTTACTTCTACTTTCTATTTTTCTTTAATTAAAAAAATCCATTGTTGTTACCTAGCATAGTGCTTGGCGCATAAGCACTTGGTAAATGTTTGTGAGTCATAGGCATTGTACTGGACTCTAATGATACATCACTGAACAAGAAAGATAAGGTCCCAGGTCTGCGGAAGCTTACATTCTAGTGGGGATAAACAGTCTGTAAATAAACTAACAACAAGATAATTCAGCTAGTGGTAAGTATGACAAGGAAAAGGAAATAGGGTGAGGTGGAAGAGGGTGTGTAGAGAGGTCTGCTCTGAGTAGGCTGGCCCGGGAAGGCCTGTCTACAGTACCGAGACCTGAACGATGAGAAGGAGCCGGACATGAGGGGAGGAGTGTTTAGGCAGAGTGGGTACAGAAACAGTTCCATGACAGGACCTTGGGGAATTGGAGGAATGTCAAAGCCAGAGAGTCTGGGACATAGTAAGCAGGATGTGAGGTGATGGGGGCCTGATGATGGAAGGCAATGTATGAAGTTTGGATTCTGTTCTACATGAGGGGAAACTCCCTGTGAACGAATGGGGAGATGACTGGTCATTCTTCCACTCAGCACACATTGAGTGCCTTCTATGAGACAGATATTGTTTTATGTACTGGGGGAACAGAGCAGACATTCCTTATTCTTGGTGTGTAAAGATCTCGTCTGGCCTTTTTTTTGGGGGGGGTGGAGAAATGTGGAGGGGTGGGGGAAAGAACAGCAGTAGAGAAGCAGGTTAATAGGTCATTGCAGTAATTAGGTGAGAGATGATGGCTTGGATTAGAGTGATTAGATTGGATTTAGAGAGAAGAGAATGGGTTTGGAATATATTTGAGAAATAAAGCTGACTGAATTTACTGATAGTTTGGAGGTGGCAAATGAGGGAAAAAGAGTCAAAGATAGCATCTCAGTTTTGACTTAAGTAATTTTAATGGATAATGGTGTCATTTCCTGAGGTGGGGAAGAGTGTGAGGAAAATAAGTGAAATCAAGGGTTCTATTTTGGCCATGTGAAGTTTGAGGCGCTTTTATAGAGGTGCGTGTAAGTGTTGAGTAGGAAGTTGGTTATACAAGTATTGAGCTCAGGAGTGAGGTGGGAGAGGTGGAGGAAGGAATTTTGAGGGTTACCTGTGTGTATTCGATGTTTAAAGTTGGTCACATGGAGAGGGTATAGAGGAGATAGCAGAGACTATAGATAAGACAGCAGAGGATCAAGCTGTGGGACGCAGTGTTCTGGACATTAGGGGAAGAGGAACCATCCAAAGAGATGGAGAAGGAGTCGCCAGTGAGGTAAGAGTAAAACTAGAAGAGGGCAGTGTTGCAGAAGAGAGGAGGCTGTTGAAAGAAGGAGCGATCTCCAAAGTCTCGTTCTTTTGGAGGCCACATGAGATGTCAGAAGGGAATGGATCAACGCAGTGGCCACTTTCAGTGAGAGACTCATTAAGATTTAAAGCTGGCAGAGATTAGAGATTCTCTAATCCAGTCATCTAAATTTATTGTGTAGACATTGATGTGTAAGTGCTCAGTAAATGTTGAATGACTTTCCCTCGCCATTTCTCGAACTAGAGTGACCAGATGTCTGGGTTTGCTTGGGATGCTCAGCTTTAAAACTAGGGTAAGTGCCGCCTCAGGTGCCTTCCACTGGACAGTGGCTGAGCCTTGACTAGAGGACTGAACTAGTGTGAAGGCATCTGAACTAGTGTAAGTTTTTCTTTTCATCTCAATAGATTTTCTCAGAGGACCATACTTTGGTATTTAGTTTTATTTCATGTTTTGTCCTAAGAATCGGACTCAAAATAGTACAGTTTTCCCTTGCTATCTGAAAGAAGAGGGTCCTTTGTAAGCCAAAAGGGAGCAAAGGAAAGAAGTTGTTACCATTTATATGGAAAAACTGTTGTGTCCCCAAGCCCCCAAAATAACCTACCAAATCATACCAAATAACACGTAAAACCTAAAATAACGTTAACATGTGGTGAAAGTGGTGCCATTCTCAGGGTGTGCATTGCCTTTGTGATGGCTTACTGCAGTGCAAACACTGCAAGATGTTTTTGGTTTTCATCTTTTCTTGTAGAAGCAAAAACCCTCTCCTGACTTCTATCTGTTACTAAAAAGAGGTACAGATAGTCCTCAATTTATTAAGATGGATTATCTCCCAGTATAAAGCCAGCATAAATTGAAAATATTTTAAGTTCAAAATGCATTTAATACAACTAACATCATAGCTTAGAGTAGCCTAAACAAGCTAAAACACTTACATTAGCCTGAAGTTGGGCAAAATCATCCAATGCAAAGCTTTTTTATAATGAATGTGGGATATTTCCTGTATTTATGATGTATATTGCTTTTTCACCATCATGAGGTCAAAATCGTACTTGAACCATTGTAAGTGGAGGACTGTCTGTACTAAGGTAGGTCTTTCATAAAAGCAAAGTGGCATAAAGCAAACTTTTGAAAAGCAAGGGATACCCCACTTTTATAATTATTTTTGCTTCTTTTGTGATAAATTGTTTTAAGACTTCACTGGGTAATGCTAATAATTTAAGTTGATAAGAGTTCAAGTTTAAAGAGAATGAAGTTAAGGTCAGGAACTTGTCTTATGTCCTCTTTACATAGATGTCTAGAAGCAAATTTGATTGATTTATTGTTGCTGCTTTTCATTACTGAAGTTCAGAGTTCTGAAATAAACTATAGTTTTTATTTATCTTTCTTGGAAGATAATTGGATAAAGATTTGGACTACATTTCATACAAAGTTTAAAGTTTTTTAGGGGGTGGTTACATAACTCTTGTAGAGGCAGAGATTGTGCATTTATTGATCGTTAGAAATACAGTGTCTTGCCATGGCGTTACTGAAGGTTTTCCCAAGCCTTTTCATTAATACTGAGCATTCCATTTCATTTTAGGAATAATGTACTGAAAAGTTTGTCTAGAACTTAAGTTCTTTAATATTGGGGAGATATTTATAAATTTCCTCAACTTATTTTCGAGTGTTAGTTTTAAAACACTCTAGAATAAGTTGAAGTTTAGACTACTGTTTGTCCTCATGTACAAAGATTAACTTAAAATGTATCAAAGACCTAAATATAAGATCTGAAACAATAAATTACATCGAAGAAAACGTAGGTACTAAACTTATGGGCATTGGTCTTAAAGAGGGTGTTATAAATTTGACCCCAAAGGCAAAGAAATCGGAGCAAATATAAATGAGTGGGTCTGTATCAAACTAAAAAGCTTCTGCACAGTGAGAGAAACTGCCAACGAAACAAAAAGGCAACCAACCGAATGGGAGAAGATGCCTGCAAACAGTAGCTCTGACAAGGAATTAATATCTAAAACTACAAAGAACTCATACAACTCAATACCAAAAAAGTGACAAATCCAATTAAAAATGGGCAGAGGACCTTAACAGACACTTCTCCCCAAAAGACAAATAGCCAACAGATGTATGGAAAGATGCTCAACTTCAGCTATTAGGGAAATGCAAATCAAAACTATGAGATACCACCTCACACCTGTTGGAATGGCTGTTCTCAACAAGACAAGTAATGACAAGTGTTGGAGAGGTTGTGGAGAAAAAGGAGCCCTCGTTCACTACTGGTGGGAATGTGATCTGGTAGAGCCACTATGGAAAACTGTGGAGATTCCTCAAAAAATTAAGAATAGAGTTACCATATGGTATGACCTAGCAACCCCTTTTCTGGGGATCTGCAGATCTGGAAATTTGAAAACATTTATTGCAAAGACGTACGCACTCCTCTGTACATTGCAGCATTATTCATGGGGGCCATGAAATGGAAATAACCGAAGTGTCCTTTGATAGATGATTGCATAAAGATGATGTGGTACATGCTCCTGTATGCAGTGGAATACTACCCAGCCATAAGAAAAGGTGAAATACTGGCATTTGTGTCAACATGGACGGATATTGAGAATATCATGCTAAGCAAAATAAGTCAGACAGAAAGTCAAGAACCATATGATCTACTCATATATGGGATATAAAATTGAAAGCAACAAATGAACCAACAAAAACTCTTAGACATGGATGACATTGTGGTTGTTACCAGAGGGAAGGGGGTTGGGGAGGTAGTAAATTGTACAGAGGGTCAAATAAATGGTGGCAGAAGATAATTTGATTTTGGTGGTGAGCACACAATGCAATACACAGACAATGTATCCTGGAATTGTTCACTGAAACCATATGAGTATAATTTTATTAATCAGTGTCACCCCAATAAATTTAATAAAAACTAAAATTTTGTTTTAGTTTGGCCTGCAAATGTATTGTGTACATCAGTTAGATTCCTAATGTCAGAAATAAAACAGCTGATTGAGAAAAACTTAGCCTACTCTGCTTCCTTTGGAGGTCAATGGGTACATATATAAAAGTAACATATGTTAGGTCTAACAACTTTATTATTTAGGGAAATTTATTTTCATTTTCTCCTGGGTACTGATAATCCTTTGTTTTGGCATAATTTGCTGCCATGTAGAATATTCTCTCTATTAGTTGATATTATTAAATAGTCACAGTCAAAAGCAAAGGTAAACCCCTCTGGAATACCACCTGGTATACTCCCTTATGCTTCTGGTGGTTTTATTAAAAACTTAGTTTTTACTGTACCTTATTTTTCCAGTTTATAAACAAACCAAAGCTATGAGAGACTAAATTAAATACGAGGTCCTCATTCCACATAACTACCTAAATACTCTTTGATTACAGCATTTCATGTAACTAGATGATAGTACTCTTCGGCTTGTCATACACAGAAATCAATGGGCATGTAATTTTTTCATAGGAGGAGATAGTTTTATCGCTATTGGTTGCTACCCTAACCCCCTTGAGTTCCTTGTTTCATATAATGAGTACTTGGTGAATATTTATTGGTTTCAATTCATACTTTTACTGTGAAAGGTGAACCACTTATTTACTCATCTGATCATTATTCTTAATTGAGGTAATTTAAACCTCAGCCTGGACAGACCTTAGTTTAAAGCTCTTTCTTGTTATACTAGAATTGAAAATAAGAAAATTCAGAATCACATCTGAAGAATATAGTTTTATGCCTTTTTTCATAATGTTTTTAAAATTATAGTAGTTAATGAATGAACTTCCAGATTTCTTTTTAAATTTAGAAAGCAAAGAATACTAGTGGTTGATTACTTATAATTCACTTTAAATCCTTAAATGCAAGAAAGCCAATTCCAATTTGATTGAGATATAATTGATACATAACATTGTATTAGTTTAAGGCATAAAATATAATGATTTGATATATGTCTATGTTCCAAAATTATTACTACAGTAAGTTTAGTTAACATACATCACCAGGCATAGTTATAATTTTTTCTTATGATGAGAACTTTTAGGATTTACTCTTAGCAGCTTTCAAATATGTATTACAGTATTGTTAACTGTAGTCCCCATGCTATAAGTTAATCCTCAGAATTTATAACTACAAGTTTATACTTTCTGACCACTTTTACCCATTTCCCGCATCCCTTGTCCTTGGCAACCACCAGTCTGTTCTCTGTTTTCATGAGTTTGGTTTTTTTTAAAGATTTCACATCGAAGTATGCTCATATGGTATTTATCTGTGTCTGGCATGGTTAACTTAGCATAATATCCTCAAGGTCCATCCGTATTGTCACAAATGACAGGATTTCCTTTTTTATGGCTGAATAATATTCCATTGTATACAAACACCATATTTTCTTTATCCATTCATCCAGTGATGGAAACTTAGGTTGTTTCCATGTCTTGGCTGTTGTAAATAATGCAGTAAAACATGGGTGCGATATCTTTTTGAGGTAGTGATTTTGTTACATATACTCTGAAGCGGAGATTGCTGGAGCATATATACGGTAGTTCTATTCTTAGGGGTTTTTTTGGAAGAAAACAAAAAACAACTTTTTTGGAAAACAACAAAACAAAACAACTCCTTGCCTGAGAATATGTTTATTGGTTTCAGAAAGAGAGGAGGGGATGGGGGAGAAAGAGAAACAGGCACATTAATGTGAGAGAGAAACATCGATTGGTTGCTTCCCATACAAGCCCTGGCTGGGGTTGAACCCACAACTTAGGTATGTGTCCTGACTGGGAATCGAACCATTTGGTTTATTGGGGATGATGCTCCAACTAACTGAGCAACCTGGCCAGGGCTATTTTTAGTTTCTTGAGGAGCCTTCATGCTGTTTTCCACTGTGGCTATATTAGTTTACGGTTCTACCAACAATGTGCAAAGATTTTCTTTACATCCTTGTCAATATTCGTAATTACATTTTCATAATAGCCATTCTGACAAGTGTGAGGTGATGTCTTATTGTGGTTTTGATTTGCATTTCTCTGATGATTAGTGATATTGAGCACCTTTCATGTACCTGATGACTATTTGTATTTTTTTTTTTTTGAAAAAATATCTGTTCAGAACCCCTGCCCAAATTTTAATCAGAGTTTTTTGTTCTTTTGCTATTGTGAGTTGCTTACATATTTTTGGATATTAACCCCTTGTCAGATATGTAGTTTACAGGTGTTTTCTCCCATTCCATAGGTTGCCTTTTCATTTTTTGATTTTTTTTCCTGTGCAGAAGCTTTTTAGTGTGAAACTTGTTTATCTTTGTTTTTGGTGTCAAATAAAAAAAAAACCATTGTCAAGACTGATGGCAAGGAGCTTACGTCCTGTGTTTTCTTTTAGGACTTTCATGGTTTCAGGTCTGATGTTCAAGTCTTTACTCCATTTTGAGTTAACTTTTGTGTGTAGTGTTAGACAGAGATCCAGTTTCATTCTTTTGCATGTGGCTGTCCAGTTTTCCCAACACCTTGTATTGGGGACACTATGCTTTCTCCATTGTATATTCTTGGCACCTTTGTAATAAATTGATTGACCACTATGTATGGGTTTATTTCTGGTACCCTTGTTTTGTTCCGTTGCACTGTGTCTATTTTTATGCCTGGTGCTTTTTAAAAATATCTTTCCAGATTCATTTAATTATCACAATAATGCTATAAAATAGGTACTATATTTTTTCTACTTTTACATATGAAGAAACTGAGGCACAGATTGGTTAAGTGAGTTGCGCAAGAACTCATTACTAATAAGTGGTGATACAAAACTTGAACCCAGGCAGCCTGATTTCACAGTCCACAGTCTTTTCCACTGAGCTATTCTATTAACTCTATGATAAAAGAAAATAATTAAGACTATTGGAGTCAATTACTCCAGAGAGAAACAGTACTGAAATGGAATGGAGAACTAAGATAAAGAAAGTAGATATCAGTATATTAACTTTCTTCCATCTTAGCTGGATATTCTCCAGTGTTGTATAGGATTTCCTGTTTTTTTTTTTTTTTTGGTAGTTACTATTAATATAAATACTTAAAAATGTGTTTTAATGTTCTGTTAAATTTTTTATTAACTTTTTTGTTTTTTGATCCTACTAGACATTGTTTTTCCCATATTTATTAAGAATTTTGGTCATAAACTCTTCAAACCATTTATAATTATTGGCATATTTTTAGCTGCTTTGGAAATATTTACTGATCTTTAAATGGATACTTAAAAGCATACTAGCTCAAAGGATAGTTTAAAATCTCTTGGATTTAAAAATAAACAAACAACAACCAAGAAAAACCCTTGCCTTCTTCTAAATGGAAGAATATTTTTTAGATCTAATTATAAGTCTTACAAAATTTTAATTTTATACCACGGACATTTATTGGGTACTCAGTGGTAATAATGACTACATTTATTGAGACCCTGCCTAACTATGCAGCTCTGTGTTAGAGACTAAAAAAAGAAAAGAAAAAAAGTTGTCTTTCAGTTTTCCCAGTTTGGTTTTGGAGAAGAAAGTCATATACATATGGCTTAATTTAGTGAATACTGTTACAGAATTTTGAATGATATATTGGGAGAGCACATGGTAGTAGTCATGTAATGCCACCTGGACGAATCAGAAAACATTTAGAGCAAGTTAATTCTGTATGGGAACTCTTAAAGATGGTAGAGGAGGGAGATAGCTTGGAGTCACAAAAGAACCTAATCTATTTAGAGGTAGTGATTAGGTTTGTGTGGCTGGAGAGATTGTAGGGGAGTCAGAATGGGGGAGGTAGGAGTTGCAAAGTATTAGAAAATGAAGCTGTTAATTTGTGAAGGACTTTGCCAAACTTAGTGAGTTTGAGCTTTATATAAGGAACCCACAGACCTATGTAAGCAGGAGAATGACAAATATATTTGATTTTAAGAAGATAATTCTATAGTAGGGTAGAGGCTGGCTCTGGTAGAGTTAGTCCAGCAGGAGACATTGCAGCAATCCAGCCAAAAGGTATGATCTGTGACTGGGGCTGGAGGGATGGGATCTCGATCAATCAGTGCTTCTGAAATGGACTGAAAAGTTTTAGAAACTTATTTAGATGTATGAGTCATTTAAGACATTTGTTGTTTTGTATTCTCTGGATTTATTCTTTTTAAGTTGTACATTAATTTCTATTGATGGTAGAATTGGGCAATTGGAGGCCACTGTTCTGAATTTCGTGTAGAAGTACTGTGTACTTGCTAATATTTCAAAGATATTAAAATGTGAGTTATGGGCATCCTATGTCATATATGGATTAATGTGCTTTGGATATTTTCTGTTTTGTTCTGTTCTCTCCTATTTAAAAAGTTGGTCTCAATCTACTGAATGGGAAATAGCCTGCATTTTGAAAAACACTGCAATTTGTACTCATGATTTATAGTATATATTCAGCTTTTAATGTAAAAGTGTAAATGGGCTTTGTTAGTGGTCTTATTTTTATTTTCTTTTGGTTTAGAGTTGTCATTAAAAATGAGATTAGTTGCTATTCTAAGTGTAGTTACAGGTACATTTTAAAAGTTTCAGAAAGAAAATAAAATACAATAGATTACTTCTTTTCTGATGTAATCTTCCAATATTTTCAGTGTGAATTTTTAAAATGAGTTATCCTTGGGCATTCAGCAGTCTCTGTAAAAGAAGTGAAATTGATATTAAAAATGTAAAATACTGCCTTCCAAAGAGAAGTTTGAATGTATGCTGTCTTGGGATCTTTGCTACTCTTTGTTCTAGAGATAACTGATTTTACAGTCATTCAATTACTTTAATATGATACGACTTATGTAAGACTTTAATTGTCAGAGATCACTGAACCTTATTTTTTTTAAGTGCACAGCACATATCACCCTGGCCAGTGGGGCTCAGTTGGTTGGAGCATGGTCCCCTGAACCAAATGTTGTGGGTTTGATTTCCGATCAGAGCATACACCCAGATTGTGGGTTCAATCCCTGGTCAGGGTGTATATAAGAAGGCAACCAATTGATGTTTCTCTGTGGCATCAGTGTTTCTTTTCTTCTCTCCTCCTTGTGTTCCCTCTCCCTCTCTCCTCTCTTCTTTTTCTAAAAGCAGTGAAAATATACCCTCTAGTGAGGATCAAAAAAAAAAGTACTTCGCACATATCTAGAAATTAAGTAATTCTCATTTCAGTAGCATAGTCCTAACTACTTTTTGAGAAAATTTTCCTTATTATATCACCTGGCAAGCATAGTTCATGGCTTGTTCTTACTGCTTTATGATTCTGGATTGACTTGAATAGAGATAAGACATATATTCTCAGAATGAACACATTCAATTTAAAATAAAGGTTGGAATGTTATTCATGGCATTTGTTAATTATCACCAGTATTCTAGGTACATAAAATATATTGGGTCTTTTTTTATTTTTAAAGAAGCATATTTAAGCAATGGAACACAAGTAGAGAACTCATGGGCATGGACAATAGTGGGGATTGACTGTGGGATTGAGGGGGGATGGGATTGAGGTAAGCGGGGGAAGAGCATGGGACAACTATAACTGAACAACAATAAATTTAAAAAACCCATGAAATAAAAGAGAAATGCCTTCAAAATATGAATAGAAAAAGAAAAAAACTAAATGCAAAATGTGTGAATAAATTTTATGTCTTATGGTTAGGACAAATCTGAGTTCAAGCTGGAGGGGATCAAATTATACAGATAATTCTATCATTATGTTATTGTCATTTTGGGAAACCTGAATAAATTGTTTTGCTTCTTTTAAAGGAAAGGTTTAGCAAAAATAAGATCATTTTCCAAAAGTAAGTTACCAGAAAAATAAAAGCATAAAGGTCATAGAAATTACCAGTAATCCTACCATTTAGAGAAAACCACTAGTAGTATTTCATTATGCTTCTTTCCAGTTGCTCTGTGCATTCTTCGTTTGTTTGAATCTTTAATGTATGGTGGCTGCAACACTAAGATCTGGAACACATGGTCCTTGAATAGTACTGCAGTCTAAAAGAGGGACAGATACATGAACAGTTAATTTCAATTTGATGTGGTGGGTGCTAAGTTAGAAACAGTAAGAACAAAAGTTAAGAGAATTCCTAGACAGTATGAAATGTGAGGTAACTTGTGAGTTTCCCATGAAGTTCATCTTGTTATTTAGATTGGCAACATAAGCATTTTATACTTTTAGATCTCTTCATTATTTTAATATGCAAAATTCTGTTCCCCTGTCCCTTTTGGATTTATTTGTAATTGGTTCTTATTAGAAATACTGCTTAAGGAACATTCTTTTGTCTATAATTCCACTCCTTTGAATATTGAATTCTTTTTGTTCTTAGCTTTATTGAGATATAATTGACAAATAAAATTATATTAAAGTGTAAATGTGATAATTTGATATATGTTGTGATAGCATCCTCACTAGAATTAATTAACACATTTATCATCTCATATATTTACCATTTTTTATGTGAGAACACTTAAGTTCTGCTCTTAGCAAATTTCAAGTATACAAAACAGTTTTATTAACTGTAGTCATCATACACATCAGACTAGATTCTCAGACTTAATCATCTTATAACTGAAAGTTTGTAACCCTTCTAGTCTCTTCCTATTTTCCCTATCCCCCAGACCCTGGCAACCACCATTTTACTCTTTATGAATTTGACTTTTATTTTTTAATACCACATATGTAATACCATGCAGTATTTGTCTTTTTTTGTCTGGCTTATTTCACTTCGTATAATGCTTTCCAGGTCCATCGATGTTGTTGCAATGGCTGGGTTTCCTTCTCTTATGGCTGATGTTACAGGGTGGAGCAAAAGTAGGTTAACTGTTATTTGTATGGAAAATGATAAGAGTAATTACTATGTAATAATACAAGAATAAACTGTTCTGTGTAATGACAGTTGTAAAACTATTTTTGCCCTGCCCTGTATTTTATTAGGTTTATACCTCATACATTTTTTATCCATTCACCTGACATCATTGGACACCCAGGTTGTCTGCATACCTTGGCTACTGTGAATAATGCTTCACTGAAGTAGGGAATTCAGATATCACTTTGAGATAGTGATTTTGTTACTGTTAGACATATACCCAGAAATGAGTATCAATTTATATGTCCACAAAAGTAGATGAACATTTCCTGAACTGTTTGACATCAATTTTTAAAATATTTTCTGATAATATTAAATACTATATATAATGTAGATTATTTTAAAAGTGTAAAAACTTTTTTCTTTATTTCTCTCATTAGATTGGATATTTTTTTCTTATCTTTGGTTGCTATTTACTGTATTCTCAGACTATTTATGCTATTTCCTGGGTATTCTTAAAAAAGCATTGCTCCAGCTAATAGGTGTGCACTTGGGAGAGAAAGTAGTTGGCTGGTTGTCCTTGTCGCTAATGGTTTGGACAGGACTTTGAGTTCACTTAGATGGGATATTACCTGAGGAACTGATTGAAGAAAACATTTCGTATAGATCAGTGATTTTCTACTGGAGTGCTGCAGCACACTGCTGTGCCGTGAGAGTTTATTTAAAACATTCGTTTTAGAGCAGTATTTCTAATAAGAACCAATTACAAATAAATCCAAAAGGGACAGGGGAATAGAATTTTGCATATTAAAATAGTAGCCATACCTGGCTATTTTAGTCAGGGTTGCTGACCTCTTTTCTCAATCAAATAAAAGAAGGACAGTAGCCAACACAACAGTAACTGCCTGGTGTGAATGAATCAAAATTATACCTATTTTTTGTCATATAGGCAAAAAATATGGTATTTGTTTTTGGTGTACTGCAGAATTTTAGCAATTAGTTTATATATGCCATGAGATGAAAAAAGTTAAAAAGTCACTGGTGTATAGCTAATAGATCAGAATTAGAGCAGGCCTGGTGACAGGATATTTTTTAAAGATACCTTGTTTCACATTGTAATGATGAGCGCCCAGTATGTTATTTGCCCTTTACTTATGAGTAACTGCAATTGTGAACATAAAATGCAAATGGGGGCATTAAAATTTCCAGAATAAATCTGTTTTAAGGTAGCTGGCTATATAGGTGCAGTGGCATTGACATTAGGTGAAAATAATCTGCTTTAAGGTAGCTCATCAGATCATCTGTAATGTGCTTATTAATTTTTAAGAAAATCATTAAAATGAAAGCCCAAAATTCTTATGTAGAACTTTTAAACTTCCACAAATAAGTCTACAGGCTCCAATTTGAGAATCACTCTGTTGGCCCTTAATAAAGATACATGCTTCTATAGTTTTATATAAAATTCAACAAGATTTAAAATTGCTCTTCAAATCACTATAAAAATTTCTAAATTCTTATTCTTTATTTATACATTGAACTTTCATGAATTAGTAATAAATAGTTCTCAAACTGGCATTAGCCCATGGATATACTTTGATTGGAATTATAATAGAAAAAAGAAGGTAGTGAGCAGAAAAGTAAAATGATGGATAAATCAGAAAAAGGAAAATAAAAATTAAGCAAAACAGACGCAGTAAGTGAAAATAAAGTTCAAAAGGATAATGAAGAGTGAAAATTAGCTAAAAAAATAAATTAATCTAACTCAAAAGGAAAATTTGAGCAAAGAGCCCGTAAGATGCTGTGATATTAAACATTTATGTAAAGACAACTAAAGAATTAAAGTCAATTAATACAATGCAATATAATTTTAAATTTTAAGTGATTAGGATATCGTGGAGAAAACAGATTCGTTTGACCCCTCATGTGTATATTCGGCTTGTATCACTGCAGTGTGGTTCAGCTAAACTTCACCTGAGCCATGGTTCTCAGTTAATGCCTGAGTGTGGGATCACAGATGCCTACCCATCAAAAATTCCAGAGCAGTGTTGACATTTCCAGCTAGATAGATGATAAATTTGACATTTTAAATAAGGGAGCAGTATGTATTTAAAAGTTCAAATATTTATATGCAAATACCGAGTCCTCCAGCCAGAGGAAGCTGCTAAATCAGCATTGACTTTATATGTGTGTATGATATGTAAGTTTTATTTGTTGAATCTTAGGTGCCATTGATCTATTTTAATATTTGGACAGAATATAACATGCATTTTTTACAAGATCAAGAAAAGATATCTTCTCTGTCTATTCATGGAAATTGTGTTAATCTTTGCACTTTTTTCTTTGCAGGCCCAGATTATTCTTCTTCAGCATGGTTACCTGGTAGCGAATCATTGTGGCAGGCTGCAACTCTTCCATCCAGCCATCGAAATAACCACATCCGGAGACACAGTATAGCTTCTGACAGTGGTGACACTGGCATTGGAACTTCCTGTTCTGACAGTGTGGAAGGTGAGCTAAGCGTCATAGTGTTTTGACATGACTGTTCAGAGGATGGTTAAATTGGGAACATTCAAGGGATATGTTTTGTTTCAAACCAAGAAATTTAAAACTAGTGTTTGAATATTTAATGATATTCAGTGTTGTTATATATCAAAATGAAACTGTCCCCTGATCATATTAGTTTTCCCTTCATTCACTTTTTAAATTATTTATTTGAAATAAGTTGTAGATTCATATGCAATTTTAAGAAATAATACAGAGATTCTATGCACACCTCCCACCCTGTGGTTATATCTTACAAAACTACAGTATAGTATCACAACCAGGATATTGACATTGCTACTGTCCAAATACAAAACATTTCTATCACCAGAGAATACATAATGTTGCTCACACCCACTTTCCCCTCCTCCTTAACTCTTGGAAACCGTGAATCTCCATTTCTGTAATTTTGTCATTTCAAGAATGCTTGGTAAATGCAATCATACAGTATGTAGCCCTTTTGAATTGGGGTTTTTCACTGGAGCTCATCCCGAATGTTGCGTGTATCAATAGTTCATTCCTTTTATTGCTGAGTAGTATATATACAACAATGGTGGTATTGAACAGACCATAGTTTGCTTAACCTTTTACCTGTTGAATGATATCTGGGTTATTTTAGGTATTTGCTCTTAGGGATAAAGCTGCTGCAAGCATTCACGTACAGATTTTCATGTGAACTGATGTTTTTTCTTCTCTGGTAAATGTCTGTGCAGTTGGTGGGCATATGGCAGCTGCATGCTTAGTTTTGAAACTATCACACTATTTTCCACAGTGACTTTTCCATTTACATCAGTAATGGCTTAGTATGAGTAATCCAGTTTTCTCTTCATCCTTGCTAGCATTTCATGGTTTTCAAATTTTAGTTTGTTTGAAAGGAATGAAGTAATATCTTACTGTGGTTTTAATTTGCAGTTCTTGGAAGATTAATACTGTTGAACATTTTTTCACATGCTTATTTGCCATTTGTTTGTTTTCTTTGGTGAAGTGTCTCTTTCTGTCTTGCTCATGTTCTAATTGTATTATTTCATAATTTTACTGTTGACTTTTGAGAGTTCCTTATGTATTTTAGATACTAATCCTTTGCTGGCCATGTGGTGTGCAAATATTTTCTTCTATTCTGTAGCTTATCTTTTCATCCTCTAACAGTGTTTTTTGCAGAGGAAGAGTTTTAAATTTGTTGAAGTCAAGTGCTGTATCAGTTTTTCCTATATGGATTGTGCATTGGGGTCAAGCCTAAGAACTCTTTGCCTATTACCAGGTCTTGAAGATTTCTTTCTTTTTTTTTCCCCTAAAGTTTTATCATTTTATATTTCCAATTTAAACCCATAATTCATTTCAAATTAATTTTTAAAAAATTAAGTATGTGTGTTGAGGTGTCCCTAAGACCACTTTTAGGCTCAGTGATTTGCTAGAAAGAATCACAGAACCCAGGGAAGCTGTTATGCTGATGGGTATGGTTTTGTTACAGCAAAGGGAGATAGATTTCAATCATGAAAAATAGAAGCAAAGGGCAGAGTCCAGGAGACACCAGGCCTAAACATTCATTTGGCTTCTGCCAGTAGAGTTGTGTGGACAGTGTTTATCTCCCAACAATGATGTGTGACAGGACATACGGAGTATTGCTAACCAGGCAAGGTCACCTGAGCCTCGTTGTGCAGGGTAGTTATTGTGAGCTGCTTATGTTGGCATGGTTGACCACCTGTGTGGATGTCTTTAGTCTCTAGCCTTTGAGAGGTCACAGTGATATCACATGGTTCAAGTCTCCCACCATAAACAAGTTATTAGTATAGACTATATGGAGTGACCCAAAGTAAACAAAGATACTGTCATTAGACAGGATATTCCAAGGGTTTAGAGGTTACCTGTTAGGAACTGAACAAGGCCCATGTTTTTCTTGGAATGTGTAGCATGTGGGAAACCCAGACCTGCTGTCCTTTGTGCACACTGTGGACTTAGATCGAGGTTCATTGTCTTTGCCTAATAAATCTTAAAATCAGGTAGAATAGTTGTTCCCACCTTATTTTTTTTCAAACTTGTTTTAGCTATTCTGGTTCCTTTGTTTTCTACATATCTTTTGGAATGATCTTGTCTATATCTATAAAATATCTTGCTGGGATTTTAATAGGAATTGTGTTGATTATATCTATGTTTGGGGAGAATTGACATCTTTACTGTGTTGAGTCTTTCATTCAATAACACGGTATGTTTCTCCATTTATTTAGATTTTAATTTAATTCATTAGTGTTGTGCAGTTTTCAGCACATATATCCTGTACATGCTTTTTGTTAGATTTATACTTAAGTATTTCATTTTCGGGGAGTTATTGTAGATGGCAATATAGCTTCAATTTTGGTGTCAATGAGTTAATTGTTATGACACAGAAATACAATTGATTTTTATATGTTTATCTTGTATTTTGTGACGTTGCTGAACTCACTCTTTAGGTCTAGGAGGTTTTTGGTAGATTGCTTGGGATTTTCTCTGCAGGCAGTTATGTCATCTGTAAATAAGGATGTTTTCCTTTCCAATCTGAATGCCTTTTATTTTCTTTACTTACTGCAGTGGGTAAGACATCCAGCACATTGCGGAATATGAGTAGTAGGAGTGGACATCCTTGCCTTTTTTTCTGATCTTACAGATAAAAAAATTCATTATTCTATTGTTCAGTAGCCGTATAACAGCTGTTAGCTGTAGGTATTTTGTAGATACCATTTATCAATTTGAGGAAGTTCCCCTCTAGTCCTACTTTGTCGAGAGTTTTTAAAATAATGAATGAGTGTTGGATTTTGCAAATGCTTTTTTCTGTGTCAGTTGATATATGATATTGTTTTTTTTAGCTTGTTCACATGGTAGTCAATTTCATTGCTTGATTTTTCAACTTGAGTCAGATTTCAACTCCAGTTTATCATAGTATATAATTCCTTTTATATATTGCTGAATTCTATGTGTTAATATTTTGTAAAGGATTTTTTCTTGTGTATCCATAAGGGATATTGGTCTTTAGTTTTCTTTTGGGGGTACTGTCTTGTCTTGTTTTGATATCAGTATAATACTAGCCTTATAAAATGAAGTGGGAAGTGTTCCCTCCTATTTTCTGGACAAGATTGTATAGAGTAGAGTTATTTCTTCTTCAGTGTTTGATAGAATTCTTTACTGAAACCATCTGGTCCTAGAGATTTCTTTTTTCCTAGATTTTAAATAATTCGATTTCCCTAATAGCTATAAGGCTATTCAGATGATCTCCTTGAAGTTGGACAAGTGGTAGTGGATTTTGGGGGGAAATGGGGGAAGTAGTCCACTTTAAGTTGTCAAATTTATGTGTGTAGAGTTGTTTATAGCGTAACTTTATTCCCTTGGTATCTGCAGCCTCTGAAGTGGAATCCTGTTTCATTTCTGGTACTGGTATTCTGTGTCATCTTTCCTTTTGCATTTTTTGGTCTTGGTAGCAGTTTGTCAATTTTATTGACCTTTGCAACGAATCAGCTCTTTGCTTTAATAATTTTCTTTTTTTTTTCTGATTTTGATTTTAGCTGTTTATTATATTCTTTCTACTTTAGGTTTATTTTGCTCTTTTTCTAAGTTTTAAGGTAGGAAATTAGATTATTGATTTGCCACAAAAATTTTTTTACATATTTTTTTAAATTTTTATTTATTTATTTATTTTTTAGAGAGAAGGAAAGTGAGGGAGGAAGAGAGGGAGAGAAACATCAATGTGTGGTTGCCTCTTATGTGGCCCCCACTGGGGACCTGGCCTGAAACCCAGGCATGTTCCCTGACTGGGAATCGAACCTTTGGTTTGCAGCCTGCACTCAATCCACTGAGCTACACCAGCCAGGGCTCTTCTTTTGATATACATGATTTAGTGCTATAAATTTCTCAGCCCTGTTTTGCTGTGTCCCACAAATTTTGATAGTTTATTTTCATTTTCATTCAATTCATTGCATTTTGAAAAATTTAGCTCCAGACTTTCTCTTTGATTCTCCAATAGTAGTTCCTTGTTT
Organism: Anoura caudifer; assembly: GCA_004027475.1. NCBI lineage: Eukaryota > Metazoa > Chordata > Mammalia > Chiroptera > Phyllostomidae > Anoura > Anoura caudifer. The sequence goes on from PVKU01000112.1 coordinate 43,403, forward strand.
AGTTTCTAAGTATTCTGAGATTTTCCTGTTGTCTTTCTGTAATTTTGAGTTTGAGTTCATTGTGGTCAGAAACACACACTGATTTTGATCCTTTTAAATTTCTTGAGGTTTGATTTCTGTCTCAGCATATGGTCTATTTGCTACACATTCTGTGGGCACTTGAAAAGAATGTGTATGAGATCCTGTTTGTTGATGGTATTGTTGACTTTTTCTATATATTTAAAAAACTATATAGTCTATTGATTATGCTATTCTAGTTTTCCCAGTTTTTGACCCTTTGCCCCGCCTCTACCTAGTATCCCCATTCCCTCCAGCAATTTCTCCTTAGTTTGTGTCCATGGGTCGTGCATATAAACTCTCTGGTTTTCCATTTCCTATACTATTCTTAACATTCCTCTATTTTGTACCTACCAGTTATGCTTCTTAATCCCTGCCCCCTTTCCCCCATTTTTCCCCGTTGTTCTCCTTTTTCCTCCCAGCTGATAACTGCCCAAGTGATTTCCTTACCTGTGATTCTGTTTCTGTTCTGCTTGTTTGCTTAGTTTGCCTTTTTAGGTTTAGTTTTTGGTAGTTGTGAATTTGTTGCCATTTTAATGTTCATAACTTTGATCTTCTTTTTCTTAAATAGATACCGTTAACATTTCGGTATCTATTGATGATGAACTCCTTTAGCTTTACCTTGTCTGGGGAAGCACATTATCAGCCCTTCCGTTCCAAATGATATTTTTGCTGGATGGAGTAATCTGGGTTGTAGGTCCTTGCTTTTCATTACTTTGAATACTTCTTGCCAGTCCCTCCTTCCCTGCAAAGTTTCTTTTAAGAAATCAGCTGACACTCTTATGGGAACTCTTTTGTAGGTAACTCTCTCCTTTCCTCTTGCTATTTGTAAGATTCTCTCTTTATCTTTAACCTTAGGCATTTTAATTAAGATGTGTCTTGATGTGGCCCTCCTTGGGTCCAATTTATTTGGGACTTCCTGGATTCGCATGTCTATTTCCTTCACCAAACTAGGAAAGTTTTCTTTCATTATTATTTCAAATACATGTTCAGTTTTTTACTCTTTCTCTTCTCCTTCTGGCATCCCTATGATTCAGATGCTGGTACATTTGGAGATGTCCCAGAGGCTTCTTATATTAACCTCATCATTTTTTAATTCTTATTTATTCTCACTGTTCTGGTTCATTGTTTTTTTCTTGCTTATGTTCCAAATTGTTGATTTGATTCTCGGCTTCATCCCCTCCACTGTTGGTTCCTTCTAGATTTTTTTTATTTCACTTAGTGTTACCTTTATTACCTTAGTGTTACCTTTATTTCTTCCTTTGTTGTGCCATACTCAATGAGTCTTTGAGCATGCTGATCACTAGTGTTTTGAACTCTGCATCTGAGGGTTGGTTCTCTGTTTCATTTGGTTCTTTTTTCTGGGGTTTTGTTCTGTTCTTTCATTTGGTCCATATTTCTTTGTTTCCTTAATTTGGCAGCCTCCCTGTGTGTTTCTGTGTATTAGGTACAGCTGCTTTGACTCCCTGACTTAGTAGCATGGCCTGTTGTAGAAAAGGCGCTTGTAAATTGTGTGGGACAGAGCCTTAGGTAATCACGAGGGTGGGCAACCTGCTTCACCTCTTTGTGACTCTGTGTGGGGAGAGGGCTCTTAGAGGGGACAGTGCCACTGCCTGGTTTCTGGAGGTTTGCCTGGCACTCACTCTGTTTCCAGTCACTTCCCTTGCTCCCCATATACAGCTGGTGCCCTTCTAGTTGTTGCCCTGGAGCTGAATCTCAGGGGGTGTGTCTGTGTATGTTCTAAGTCTTCACTGTCTTCTTAAGTGGAGTCTACTGAAAATTCAGCAGTTTCTTCCACTGTCCCAATCCCCGCTGGTTTTTATAGCCAGAAGTTACGGGGATTTTTCTTCTTGAGGCACAGAACCCTGGGCTATGCAATCTGACCTGGGGCTGGGATTGCTTCGTCCCAAGACATCCTCCTGATCCACCACTCCTGAATGTGGGACCACCTGTTCCGCCACTGCTGCCTCTCTGGGCCACACTGTATCTCTGCACCTTTCTGCCCCTTCTACCCATCTGGATGAATGTGGCTTCTTTAAATCCTTGCTTGTTGAACTTCCAAACAGCTGAATTTTCTGATGGTTTTGGGTGTTACTTGTTTTGAGGTGTAGTTGTAATTTTTTCTGCGTTTGTGCGAGGAGGCGAAGAGTGTTCACCTATGCCTCCATCTTGGAGGAACAGGTTTTTCTGTGTTCTTGATAATTTTCTATCTAGTTGTGCAATCAGTTCAGAGAGGAGTTTATAAAGGTCCCAACTATACTTTGGGAGTTGTGTATTATTTTTTATTTTTACAAAGTTTTGATTCACAGATGTAGCTCTTTTGTTTGATGCATACACATTTAGAATTGCTATGTGTTGCTGGATTAGCCAAGCCTGTCTCTGGTAATTTTCCTTGTACTGATGTCTACTATTTATATAGCCACACCTGCTTTCTATTGCTTATGTTTAAGTGGTTATGTTTTCTCCTCTTTTACTTTGAACTTGTCTGTATCATTATATTTGAAGTTACTTATAAAAGCATATACTTGAATTAGTTTTTACCCTGTTCTGCCAGTCTCTATTTTTTGAGTGGTACATGTAGACCGTTTATGATTAATGTAATTATTAAGTTTTCTGTTTGCTTTCTTTTCCTGCTTTCCTGTGTGGGTAACTTGAACATTTTTCAGTTTTAGCTATAGTATTTTTAAGTGTATCTGTGCATAGTGTTTCTATCGGTTATTCAAGGTATTACATTATATAATACTTTACATTGTATATAATATATGTAATATATACAATTTATATGTATATAACTTATTTTAACTGTTTGAAGTATATGAACCTTACCTCTTTTTACATCCCATTACCCTCCATTTATAGCAAAATTGTTTCAGATATTTCTATACATATATTTATAACCATGTCACACAGTGTTATAATTTTTATTCAACTGTCACACAATTTAAGAAACTCAAGAGAAAACAGCCTATTATATTTACTCAAATTTTATTTACTTTCTTCTTCCTTCTCTTGTGATGTTTCAGGTTTCCTTTAAATATTTCCTTTTGGTTTAGAGAACTTCTTAGCCATTTTTTGGGGGGATACATCTGCTTGTGATGAATTACCTTAGTTGTTTTTCAACTGAGAACATCTTGATTCCCTTTCATTCATGAGCCATTGTGTATATGATTTTTGTTTGACATTTGTTTTCTTTCAGGACTTGAAAAGTATTGTGCCACTTCTTTTTGGCTTCCATGGTTTCTGATGACAGATCTGCTGTCATTTTTCTCTGGCTACTTTAAAGATATTTTCTTTGTTTTTAGTTTTTCAGAAATTATGTATCACATGTCTTTGGATGGATTTCTTCAGTTTAATCCTGTTTGGGATTTGTGCAGCCTTTTGAGTCTGTAAGTTTATGACTCTTGCCAAATTTGGGAAGTTTTCAGCCATTACTTTTTTTGAGTACTTTCTTAGTCTCTCCCTCTTTTTTCCAGGACTCTGATGGCACAAATCCATAATTCTTTTTTTATTGCCCTCATGTCTGTGACTAATAGTCTCTTTTCTTCATTTTTTTGCTTATTGTTCATATTGGGTAATTTTTATTGTTCCAGCTCACTGATATGTTTCTTTGTTTACTCCGTTCTATTGTTGAGCCCATCCACTAAGCTTTTTGTTTCTATTGCTGTATTTTTCAGTGCTAATATTTTTATTTTGGTTTTACTTTATATGTTTTATTTTTTTACTGAGATTTTAAATCCTCATGCTTTCTCATTTGTCATTTGTTTTCGGTATTTTTGTAATTGTTCATTGCAATAGTTTTATGAAGATTCCTTTAAAATCTTGTCAGAGAATTGTAACTGTTCTGTTATTTTGGTATTGACATCTTGCTTTTTTTTGTTCAGTTGAGAACTTATAGTACTAGTTCTTTGTATGACATGATTTTTCAGTTGAAACTTGGAGAATTTTGTATTAAGAAATTCTGGATTTACTTTATTTGCTATATAATAACTTGCTTATCTACATTTATATATTTTTACATGTTTTGTAAATATAAATTGTCATATATTTACATATAAGTGAATATAAATTATTATAAATGTGTATTTACATATTTTAACCTTCTTTGTTAGCTGGTTTTGTTAGCTAGCGTTTTGGCATATGAAGGAGAGAGAGGCACTGTTTCCTTACTGCCAGGTGGAGCCAGAAGTTCAGGTTCTCTGCTTGGCTTCCATTGGTACCCAAGGTGTTAGGAGGGGGGAAGCACCTTGTTACTGTGGGTTGTGGGTGGAAATTTAGGTTATTCATGTGATTGCTTACACCAGTGCTTGTGGGCAGCCTTGTTATTGCTGGGTGATGGTGAATCCAGACTGTTAGGCCTCTTCTGACACAGCCGGAGTATGTATGCATGGTTGGGGAGGGGGGGACTGCATACTCCCCAACAGGGGTGAAAGTTCTGTTCCCATACTTGGTTTCCTTTTTCACTACCTTGGTGGGGCTACTGGGATATTTTGATACAGGTTGGCAAGGTTGGAAATCTAGGCTCCCACTTGGCTTTTGTTGGCATGGGTGGAGATAGGCTGCAGTTTTTTCTTGATGGTTAGCTGGAGAAGAGTGGTTACTGTCTGAAAATTTTCTCTCTTGTTAGGCTTCCTCTTTTTTGGACTATTGGCTAGGGAGAACAGGCTTGCTGGGACTTTCTTGGGCTGTGCCTTTTGGTTTCTTTGCGTTGCTGATTTTTTTCAGTGTCAATTCTAGGAGATGTGAGGCAACAAGTAAACCCAGGGAATTTACCACCGTCTTGTTTCTTGGGTCCTGAGGTTCCTAGCCAATTTGCTGCTTTCTTTCCAACTTTCAAAGTCTTAACTTTGTTTTACATGATAATGTCCAAGACTGTAAGTTGTTCTTAGTTGGAAATATAGGAAGGGTGTCTTTTGCATCTTCTCACCATAATTTTTTAATGACCATTAACAAAAATCTTGTTTAACTACTGCTATTTGTTGTAACTTTTTGCTAGCATCTATAATATATAGAATATTAATTTCAATGTGGCCTTGTATCTAATATTAGTTGACTATTTAAAACATATATCTCAAGGGAGAAAGGAAATATATACAAGGTGATGGAGGAGCAAATAAATAGGAATGTGAATTCTAAAAAATAATCTATTAATTAAAAGACAAATATTCTTTTGTTAAATTAAAGATGAAAATAATTTAAATATATAGTACTCATGTTTCTTTAATTTTCTTTCTTCCCTAAATTTAAGAGTTTATATTCTGTATTTATAGTTTTGTTTAATTTATGAATGAATACTTTTAGAGTTATTGATTTTATTGTAAATTTGTTTAAGTATTATCATTCATATTTGGGCCCTTGGAATAAAGTTGATATGGTATATTGATAGTTGTGTAGTAGAATTTTCTACTTGACTGATACGAAAGGACATTTTAGAATTGTATTCTATGTATATTACTATGAAAGTCAATTTTAAAGTCTCTTAAGAGAAAACACACTAAAGAAAGAAGTTGATTTCAGAAAGGAAATAAAAACCAAACCAAACAAATTTAATTTTGTGTCATAGATTAAGGACTGGTATGTGTTCAATTTTATTCAATGAAATAACACATATATAGACTTTCAGTGAAGGTTCATATTTTTAGCCAGTTTTTGTACCTGATAATTCTGAGGTTAGAGCCTCTTTGATGTTCCCCCAGGCAGATGAACTCTCTGTACTACATTCCCCATACATGTTTTATATGCTATATATTCTTTTGTCCTGCCTCAATAACTAATATTTTCTTCATTTTCCAGTTTCTGGAATTTTGTTCTAATCTCTGTTGCTGATGGTCCTATGTTCATTGTCATGAGTTTGTACCTCACTACTTTTCTGTCATTTCAATGGGTCTTGGGAGGGAGAGATTATACTTTTGTGAACTTGGGCAGTGATCTTGAACTAGAAATTCTGTTATATAAATGAAAACAAAGAGAAAAAAAACCTAAAAAAAGATCATAAGACATTTCCTTAACGTCAGCTACTGTATATATTTCTTCTATTCCCCTCAATTTTAAAAAGGTAATAAGAGCACATTTAAAAAAGCATAAAGATGAACATAATTTTAAAAGTAAATTAGTATTTCAAGTATTATTAAATTTATGGTCTTTGAAAAATTTCAACCTTTATAAAATTAAATTGAACAGAAAGTGAAGTTATTCCTTCCTTTCCAATCCTGGCTTTGTTATCAGAGTTCACAAGTGTTATTAGTGTGTTGCATATTCTTCCAGACCTTTGCTGTGCATTTATTCTCATACACACAGGTTTTAAAATAAAGCCAGATTATCACATGTATGCTTGTGATTTACTTTCCTCTCTTTTTTAAACTTTTCTGTATTGGATTTCTTGAAAAAATAATTTTTAATGTGAACTGATACATAGAACCTAATCCACATCACCTGAGGCTGCTGGAATTGGTCTATTGTCCAAGGAGATGCAACCATTGAAATAAGCCTGTAACTGGTTTTGACCTCCTGGATGTTTAAGAGTAGAGTAGGCTGTCACGGGGGCCTATTTTTTGATGTATAAGGAAGGAACACAGAGTGAGTAAAAGTCCTCCTTCCAGTTTCCAACAGATGAACAAGTAACAAATTAGAATAGAACAAATGCCTAGAATTTCTATTATATATGTAGCATCTCTCTAGCAAACATATCAACCTAAGTACTTTTAAAAAACATGCTTGTTTGGAAATTTAAATACATGATGCAAAGTTAGCATTTCAGAACAGTAGGGAAAGATTAGCCCCGAGGAAAGTGGTATTTGATTCTGACCCTAAACTATAGGAAAACTAAATTTGAAATAAAGAACTAGTGGTTTTTTAAAAAATCATAAAAGTATTAGGATCTATGAGATTAACTTTATATTCTTAGTTTTGAAATATTCTTCTTAAGCAAGTCACAAAACAGATTTGACTTAGTAAAAATTCAAAATTTTGAACATTGATAACAGATACTAAATAAAAACAGGGACATACTGGGAATAAATATTTGTTATAAAACTAACAAGGAAATAATATTCATATTATTTAAGAGCCCCTACAAATGCGAAATGTCCCAAAATAGTTATTCACCTATAAAATTTAAAATGTCTCATAATTTAAATGTTATATGAGTAAAAGATACAAAGAAACAATTCTTGGAAAAAATACAAATGACTAATAAATACTGAAAAGATAACCAAACTCAGTCATAGTGAAATGAAAATCTAGACAGTGAGAGGTTGCTTTTTACCATTGAAATTACCCCCTTTTCCCCCAAAATAGATGGTAATATTTAGGGCCTGAGCAAAGATGGGAAAAGTAGTACTGTAATAACTAGTACATATATTCAGCTTTTATAGAGGGCAACATGACAATGGTAAGTAATAACTATGTAGCTGTTATTATGTTATAGGCACTTTATACATGTTAACTCATTTAATCAGAGGATTAAATAGCCCTGTGGTGGAAAAAGTGAAACACCTAGGGGTTAAATTACTTACAAATAACATGTGGAGTGTATATATTCTTCATTCAGTATACACACAGATGAACAAAGATACCATGTGCAAGAATACCCACTATAACATTGTTTAGTGAAAAATTAGAAACAACTTTACGTGTCTATCAATAAGGAAATGGTTAAATATTTTATCCTGTATCCAGTTTAAATAATGAGATAGCCATATATACTTACTGACCTGGAAAGAAATTCAAGCAAATTTCTACTTCAAGACAACAGATTGAATGAATACATTTCCCTAATTTTGTTTCTTTCTGAAATTCCACAAAAACTCAGCAAAATAAAAACAACACATGATGACAGGGAGAACAAGGGAAAAAAACTAATATTCTGGGAGCTATAAGTCAGAACAGTAAGTTATAAATTTTCTTAGCAGATCCCAAGAAGCTGAATCCTAAATCAGCAACAGGCACATTTGGGAATAAGCTGTCAATTTATATTAAAAATTATCAAAAAGGCTTTGTAACTTGTATTACCAGGCTTATTAGGTTTCTCCATTGTATAGTAACTATTTTTCCCTTTTAAAAATTAAAAAAATATATTTTTTAATTTGTTGATTTTAGAGAGATTGAGGGGGAGAGAAAGAGGAGGATTTGTTCTACTTATTTATGCATTCATTGGTTGCATCTTGTTTGTACCTTGACCTTGGATTGAACCTGCAACGTTGCTGTAATTGGGATGATGCTCTAAGCAACTGAGCTACCTAGCCAAGGCTTATTTTTCCCCTTTCTATTCTATTCTTTGAATACAAGTCAGAGGGGGAGAATTAAACTCCATCTCCTGGAAGAGGAAGTATCTGAATTTTATATTTGGAATTATTCTTTATTTTTTATCCCTTCTCTTCCATTTATTTACTCATTTATGTCAGTATGGGCTTGTGAATATACATGTTCATTTTTTAATTTTAACTTTAGACTTTATTAGAATTCCAACAGTTTTTCCATTGAAATCCGCCTGCTCCTAGATCCTACCCAGGATAACACATTACTTTAATTGTAATGTCTCCTTAATCTCCTCTGGTCTGTCACAGTTTCTCACTCTTTCCTTGTTTTTTATGACCTTAACAGTTTTGAGAAGGACTAGTTAGGCATTTTGTAGAATGTTCTTCACCCGGGATCTGTGTGATGTTTTCTCATGGTTAGACGAGGGCTGTAGTTTTTGGGAATACTACTGCAGAGATGAAAGTGCTCTCATATCAGATTAGGGAGTACATGATACTCATATGACATCACTGGTGATGTTAACCTTGATCACTTGGTTAATATATGTTTGTCAGGTTTCTCCACTATAAAACTGATGATTTTTCCCTTTCCATACTCTACTTTTTGGAAGCAAGTCACTAACTCCAGCCCAAACTAAAAATGGGAGTGGGGGTATTGAGTTCTACATCCTGGAGGAGAAAATATCTGCAGCTATTATTTGGAAGTCTTTTATGACAAAGATCCATCTCTTCTTCCTCATTTCTTTATTTAGTAATTTATTGATAATCAGTATGTACTATGTATATTTCTTTTATCTTTTGGTTGTAATTCAATTATATTTATTTTATTGCTCAAATTATTCCAGCGTTGGCCATTGGAAACTCTTTCAGGTTGGCTTCTGTGACATTTTATACCCTACTCCCTTCCTTTTGTTTTTTGAGTACTGCTTTATTTTTGGATGCTGTAAGGTGTTTCACGCTCCTCTTGTATGTTACCTGTCCTAGCCCTAGATCAGCCATTTCCCCAAAGAGCCCTGGTTCCTTTAATTGGAGAATGGTATTTAAAAACCAAGATCTAGGTGCTGGGAGTTCTTGTTTTTCTTGGAGTGTCATTGCTTCTAGGCCATTAAAGAGGACAGAACTAGGCTATGTAAATATGTGCAGTAAACTGTGTATACATAAATGTCTACCATGATTGCTGCATCTATCCATAAGTGTCTGTATTAAGCTAAACATGAGTTCATACTGATGTCTCCAGCTCTAACCCAGTACAGCAGAGCTCATTTTAGCCTTTTTTAACCTTGTTTATCTGTAAGTTTCCTCTCCAACAGTGAGATACCTCCCACTGTCTTCGTTCATTTACTTACTTGTTCAGGTCTCAGTATATGAGTTAAAGCAGGTTTAGAATGTTAACTCATACACCCCCTGTATTAATTTCCTAGGGCTACCATAGCACTGGGGGGCTTAAAGCAACAGAAATACATTTTCTCAAGGATTTGGAGACTACAAGTCCAAAATTAAGCTATGGACAGGGCCATCATGCTCCCTTCAGAGGCTCTAGGGACAAATCTTCCTTGCCTCTTTGGGCTTCTGGTGGTACCAGCAATCCTTGGCATTCCTTGGTTTGTGGCCTCATAGCTCTCATCTCTGCCTCCTTTACATGGCCCACTTCTCTGTGAGTCCTCTGTCTTCAGATCCCCCTCCGCTAAAGTGCACTGGTCCCTGGAGTTAGGGCTGTCCGTATTCCGGTATGATCTCATCTTAACTCGATTACTTCTGCAAAGACCCTATTTCCAACTAAGATCACATTTATAGGTACTAGCAGTCAGTATTTCAGTGTATGTTTATATAGGGTATGATTTAATCCACAACACTCTTTATTACAGACTATGTGGTTAAACAGAAAGGCATAAAATTATTGCTGGAGGCCAATTTGAACTAAGTTGAGTTGAAAATAAAGTAGGAGAACTGCTTTGAAATTAAACAAAATGTGTTCAAGTTATTTGTCCTCATCAATTAACTTTTTAATTAAAAAACCATTTTTTTTTTGTCTTCACCTGAGGACATTTTCATTTGCTTTTTTAGAGAGAAAGAGAGGAAGGAAGAGAGAAAGGGAGAGAGAAACTTCAGTGTGAGAGAAGCATTGGTTGGTTGCCTGTGTACGCACCCAGACTGGGGATCCCTGCGGACCGGACCAGGGGTGACATGTACCCATGCCCAGACCGGGATGAACCCGCAGCCTAGGTATGTGCCCTGACCGGAATGGAACCCGCAGTCCTTCGGTTACGGGAGGACGCTCCAACCACTGAGCCACACCGGCCAGGGCACTTATCAATTAACTTTGAAAATAAACTTTTTTAAAGAGAATGATGTAGGAAAGATAACAGATCTGAGGATTTGAAAGTTGCAGAGTGGATGCTCTGAGATTTTCTTAGAGTTACTGTAAGGCTTGTTTGCTTCAAGCAAATCATACTTTTTAGAAACTTTGTTCCTGTCTTATGACCCTTTACAATTTATTCACGATCAAGAGATAAATACTTCAGTATTTTTAAGCTTTGTCTTAGAACTTAATACTAACAATCTTTCTTATTAATTAATCTGTTTATTTATTTAAATCCTCACCTGAGGATATGGTTATTGACTTTAGTGAGAGACATTGGTACAGATATGAGACACATCAGTTGGTTCCTCCCTATGTGCCCTGGCTGGGGATTGAACCTGCATCCCTTTATTGTACAAGACGATGTGCCAACAGATTGATCCACCTGGACAGGGCAATAATAATAATTTTTTATGGTCACTTACTTCTACCTTCATAGAATATTATGGTGTTAATTTGGGTCTAGCTGGGAATTTTCCTTCCTCAGCCATGGAGAGCCAGACTAGGCCACACTATGTCTGAGCTGGGATGCTGCTTTTTCATGATGACTGTTGGAAGGGCTGAAAATACCTCATTGGGAGTATGACTATAATAGTATCTTTTTCATAATCTCTAGAAAGTCTTTGATCTTGCTGTGTTTTAATTATATGATTACTCATCTTTTCTATTGCTGTTTAGAAAACTGCCTTCTCTCTTTATTCTTTGAATTAATTTAAAGCAAGTTTATTTGTTTTAACTGTAGAAAAATCACTGCTTTTCTCTTGGAATAATTCATGAAGTATTAAATACAAGTTCCTAAATCTTTTAGGGATAAAATACATGATTGACACTTTCTCCAATTGGGCTGATATGAAAATGTTATATTTTTTGGCCATCCATTAGTTCTTGCCATTATCTTCAAATGGAACTCCAACTCATTTTCCTGCCATAATTTTTACTACATGAACAAGTAATTTTACTAGTATGTTACATAGCACTGTACAGAACATTCAAATAAACAAAGAATCCACTGAGTTTAAGGAATAATCATAGTAGGTAGTATTATTCAAAGGCTATTCTCTATGGATTAAGCAGTATCAAAGTTTGAAGACAAAGGACAGATAGGACGAGAGTTCTATGAAAGAATAAGGATTATAAGGAAGGGTGGATGAAAATAAGATGGAATAGCAGAACTCTGGAAGACTGACAATAAATAAGAGAAATTTAGGGCTTCTGTGGAAAATGAACCAGAATTATGGTTGTATTGATTGGTATGGTAATGAATGATTTTGATTACATTTATTATTGATGGTGTGAAGAAGTGAAGTGTGTGTATTCTTGTTAAAAATCAGTTATTTAAAAACACTATCTGAATACAGGGAATAGTTTTACCAGGATTATTAAAAACTATTTAGAAGGAAAGTTTGGTGTGTTTGCTTATGGAACACTTGTTTCTAATTAGTATATGTTTTTCTTCCTGAATTTATGTCTTTGTGAAGTTCTCATGAGGTCCACTTTGTGGGAGCAATTTATTTGTTCTTTGCCTTCTCTTTAGTAAGTGTCCCTAGTCTTGTTATTTATAATTTCTGTTTCATTGTTGGATTTGCTTCATGGCATATCTATTTCATGGAAAGAACTCAAGGAAATAACCATTGTGGAGAATTACCAAATATTGAAAATAGCCTTGTATTAGAACATAGCTAATAGGTCGATATTTATCATATAATGTCAGCTTTAAAACATGTTGTGTATTAGCTTATTACATATCAGCCTCAGGTGGATGTGCTTCACATACTTTGGTCTTTGATTATTACATAAATCTTTTTGTCATCTACTAACCACGGGTCTATAAAGTGTTTATTTTTTTTCTCATTTATAAAATTAAACAAATATATCCTCATTAAATTCCAAATTATAGAATAACCTAAAAAGTTCATTGCCTTTGTACTGTAACTCCAAGCTGAGAATCACTATGACATAGACTTATATTAATTTCTGAATGCTATATGTGGAATTTGGACCAGTATTACCAAATGTAATTTGAGTTTGTTTTACAATATATCTAGAAAATGTTTTAGTTAGCTGCCTTTAACAGTATTGTTATCATTTTCACAGTGGTAAGAGCTTCACTGCAGTGGGATTGTCCCGGTTCCTTTGGCAAAGAGAAAGTTAGAGCTGGAACTGTGGGATGTAAAGTTTGGGTTAGGAAAGAGTTTAGATGGTCGAATTCTTGTCATTTCTAAGAGTTCTGTCACTCAGATGGAAATGGGGAGAAGGAATAATGTCATTAATTCCTGCAGGAATTCTCCTGTGAGGTCTGAGGTACAGACTTAATTAGGAAGGAGGATGGAACATCATTCCCCAGGAGTGTCAGCATAGTTTGCTGCTGTTCCAGTAGGTACCCACGTGGAGGGGAGCAGGTAGAAGAGTATGATTAGACCAGTCTTTTTTCTATAAAGTTTGGTTGGAAATTGAGGGCTTAGGAGGACAAGAGCTCGTCGTGCCAGTATCTTCTAAAATTTGACTGCTCTTATTAGCACATAACATTATGCTTATGTTATATAATTCAGATATTTAACCTGTAATCGTAAATTTTGAATTATTTATTTTAGTAATTCTCTTTGTCTGTAATACAACTATGGTTAAATATAGGTGTGCCTATATGTATTAAATGTAAATTTAATTTGGGGGATATAGATCAAAGTACGTGGAATAATTTTTCGTTAAATTCTGTGGTATATTGCTTTAAGTAAAGAGTACATCTGTGAAGTAAGTTATCAAACTTAAATGAAGAAAATGGTACTGTCTACCTAGATCCCTTACTGCCCTTGCCACCCTTTCTGTTCTTTAGTTTGTTTATTGGTTATAACTGGTGTTCCAAGTGATGCTCTTTGGACACTGATAAATCCTCAAAGTCTCCTATGAATCATCTGAAAAATAACCTGCATTCTTTTTTATTTTAATGTTGTGTTTTAAAAATTTAAAATTCATACATGAGTTTTGAGTAACTGAACACAGAATATAAATTCACTGTGAATTACCAATATCCAGTTTTATAAGTGACCATTATATAGCGATACCTTTCCTTTCTTCTCTAACCTCCAGCTTTTAGAGGTTCATTCATTTTCACTTAATAAATACTTGCTGAATCATTGCTGTTTCAAGAACTGCAGAATTATGGAAAGAGCAAAACGGAGGAGAGGGTTACATCAGAATCTCAGCAGGGATGGGACTCTAGTACAGAACAGTGTTCTGAAATTGCCAGTGAGTGAATTGCTTTTAGCTCTGGTATTTTGAGATTTAAAATAGTGCTAAATAAGGGTGTGAGATTTTTACATTTATCAAGAAGTTGAGACGCTAACATTAGCAGCATCACTTTTTTAGCTGTGGTAATTTGTTCATGGAGTGTCAAGTTCCAGGTTGGTAGGAAATAGATCCGTGCATGAGGCTGGATGCATCTGCAAGCTTACCAAGTTGTAACATAAGCTGCGCCAGCAGATCACCGGTTTCTTCTTAGGTTTTTCTTTGCCAGGACCTGGAGGCCATGTAAATAGCTGTTTTTGCCACAGAGATTAGTTTGAGAGGGAGTTGTTTTTGAAGTATGCAGCATGTGCTGAGTAGGGCATAAACCTAGATGTGGTGCTAGAGTTGAGTAATTAAAAGAGAAGGAAGAGGAAACTGAGAGACTAGGACCCTGAGACCAAAAAAAAAAAAAAAAAAGAGCTTATTTTTTGCTTAGGCTTGGCTTTGAAGCCTTCCATGGCATAGCCACCCTCTCCTGTATCACATAGTACCAGAGAGGCAGGCTCACAGGCAGTTCTTTTATCTGTTAAAATCCAAGTTCTAAATGTGGCTGCTAACAGTCTATTTGGGCTAGTTTTCAAGCATATTTATATATTTCACTTAAAAAAGGTACAGATAGAGTTAAATATTTTTTTATAATTCCCAACTGCTAATTTGTATTGGAGATAATTTTCTTATCTAATTAACCTCATTCATTTCAAATAGGAGGAACTGATAAAAATGGACTTCAGTTTAATTGTACCTTCATTACTTGTTTTTACTAAGAAATAATAGGGCCATTGAATAAATAAATTTTGAGGTCATCCTGTGAATATATATTAGAAAGGAAGAAAAAGCAGAAAAGTTACTGGTTAGTTCATTGTTTTTATCTTATGAAGAAACTAAGGCCTTTTAAGGTAAGGACTTGTTCAAGCATTTATTTATTCAAGTGGTCAATATTTATTATCTGTTATGTGTCAGGTACTGTAGGGGTTAGAATTAAACATTTTCCCTGTTCATTGTATATATAAAGTCCAGTGGAAAAATGATTATCATCAAATATAATGAGCAGTATGGTAAGTGCTCAACACAGAGTAGGGAGACATACCTAAAGCCACTGGATGAGGGGAAGGACCCTTGGCAGCAGTGATGTTTAAGCTGAGACACAGAAAGGTGAGTAGGAGGTGGCAGGGCCAAAGGGGTGGGGAGGGTGAGAGTAGTCTAAGCTGAGAGAAGGCGTGGTCAGCGACTGGGAAGGAAGATTCTGAGCAGGGATCAGAGGAGAGCAAAATCAGATGATGCCAGGAGACTGCTTCCTTGGAAGTAGAACCGATGATGACTTGTTTGTGGAAAAGGAGAAAATGGGATAATTCAGGAGATGTTTAGGAGACAAAACCATACATTCTTTATGAACAGCTTTATTCACATGGCATTTATGTACCATACAGTTCACCCATTTAAAGTGTACAATTCAGTGGCTTTTAGTAAACTCACATAAGCTTTCACCAGTGTCAGTTTTCTGGGAACTTCATAAAAATTTCCCAGGGCTCTCCTTTTGCTTGAGTATTACAGTGATTAGGTTTTATTTGTTTATTTTGCCAAAAGTTTTTTTAAAAATACCCATTAATGTAAAATATCCTCTTGTTTTTTAATCCATTTTTTCCTTTTTTCAATAGAAAATTTCACATATAAAAATGTGCAGTAAAAGTAAGGTAAAGTGGTGAACTCACATGTATATAACATCAAATTTATGTAATTACAAATTATAGCACAGCAATCTTATTTCAGCTATTATTGCTTACCCTCAGACCCTTGGTAATATTTTTAAGTAAGTTGAGAGTTTTTAATTATAATAATTATAATATTTATTGAGCATTTACTGTGTTCAAGGCATTATGATAAGAGGCTTACATGATTGTTAGAGTTAATTCAAAAATTAGATGTTAGGTACAATTATGTACCTATTTTATAGGTAAAGTAAATGATATTTAGATTATTCTCTAACCTGTTGTCCTTATTTTACTTTATTAGCAGCCAGTTCACTGGTGAATAATACTATATTTTTGCAACTTCAAAGCTTTGAAACTTAAAGGACTCTGATAATGGATACTTAAGTAATGTGACTTCCAGATACTACAGTGGATTAGTTGGTCAGTTGGCTTTTACTTAATAAAAATATCTACCATAAATTTTTGCAATACAAGGTTTTATACTTTATACATGATTTAAATAGAAATCCTTCTGAGGTAAATATAATTATCTTCATTTTACTGATGAAAAATTAAGACTCAGCATGTTAACAACATACCTTGGATTGTACAGCTGCTCAAGTGGTGAAACTGAGAAATTCCTCAAGTCTAAGTCCGAAGCCCTACTCTTAGCCCTACTGTGTTAAATAACTACTCAGAAGGGAGACAGCTCCAGGAAGTGTAGTGTAGGATAGTTTAGGTAATGTTAGGCTAAGAAACAGGAGACCAGGATTCTATTTTGAGATTTGCATTTTGTCAAGTAATTTATTTAAACGTCTTCATTTGCATGTGGAGTAGGTCAGAGTTTATGCATGCACAGAACACTTTTTTTTGCTTGTCAAATCAATTTTAAGGCAGTATTCAAAATAATTATGATTCATGTTTTCTTCATATCAAATAACCCTTTTAATTTACCCTCTATATCTACTTATTTTTTGTAATCTACATTATTGCTTAAAACGAAATGAGTTTTACAGCTCTATTAAATTTGCAGAAATTAAAGTTTTGGAGGTATATTTTGTTTGTTTATGGACCTTGTCTTTACCTTCAGTGTTATCCACCCTCCCTCCTTCCCCCACCCATCCGTCCCCCCATCCTCCAGTGCCCCCATCTGTGCATCCATCCATCCATTTATTCCTTCACTCTTTTTTTTTTTCCCTTTAAAAAAATATTTTATTTACTTATTTTTAGAGAGGGGAAGGGAGGAAGAAAGGAAGGGAGAGAAACGCTGATGTGCCAGGGAACCATTGATTGGTTGCCTCTCACATGCCCCCCACCTGAGACCAGGCCTGCAACCCAGCCAGGGGTAATGAAGCTGGAATGAAGCTCAACTTTTAGCTTGTGGGAGGATGACTAACTCACGGAGCCATACCAGTCCGGGCCACTCAGTTTTTTCCTGTCATTTTATTCTTGCCTGATAGAGTATGAATGCCTGTACCTGACTGTACTGAGCTTAATTTACTTCATTTCAGAGACCTGTGGTGAGCGCATGGCTCTGACCTAGAAAGGCTCTGCAGTCACACAGCCATGGGTTTCAGGCAGAGGTTAACGACTGCACCTCCTCAGACTTGCGGGTAGAGGACTGAATGATTTCTTGTCTGTTCAGTCATTAAGTCATAATTTTGTTTCTGAGAAAATTTGCATTTTCAAAAATCACATCTTATAATTTAAGAGATCAGGTTATAATTTGATTTGTGAAAATTTTTATAGAAGAGAAATAACACTTACGGCTTTTTGTAAGCAAATGCCTGATGATTCTTAATCTTAAATTGAAGTAGTGGGAGATATCCAGAAAGTGGTACAGTTGTATGAAATTTTAAAAGTTATTGAAGAAAAAAAATTTAAGTTTTTGTGTAAATAAAGAAAGGGTCTGTTTTTATTGACCAGCTTTTAAAATGAGTTTTGCATTGAATTGCTGACTCTTTAAAGCCATACCTCAGGTTGTCCTTTAGAAAGAAGTTTCTTAGTTTTTTTGTGAATGGTTGCTTAGGGACAATGTACAAAAAGGGCTTGAGAACTGTCTAATATGTGAATGATAGACCCCTATAATTATTTTAAATAAGTAATTTGAGAACTTCTTGATTATTTTTTTTTTGGTTTTAATGGGATTTGGAGTAGCTTCAGAAAATGCAATTAAAATATAAAATAGTCAAGACAACATGGTAATAATGATTAGACAGTAACAAAATGAGAACTAAGATTGCACAGAATTGCATACTACTGCTACCATATACAATTGCTAGTAGGCCATACATTTGGCTCTTGGGAAGCAGAAGTTTCTCACTATCTTTTAAAATATAAAGATAAAATCAGGAAAGCATGCTTTTTTTTATGATATTGATACCTGACACACAATTTTCCTAATGTTCTTAACAGTTATTTTTGAATGATTTTTTTTTTTTTTTTGCATTCTCAGACTCTGCAGATACAATAACGCTAAACTAGGATCTAATATTTTAGGGGTACCTTTTGTGAATATTTAGCTAGATTAAAAAATTATTTGGAAAATCTTGTTTTTGAGTGGATTTTCACTTACTATGATGATTGTTATATTTTGATGCATTTAAAAAAATCATGTTGTATATTTTTTCTTCTTTTCTCAAATTTTTTCATCTTGCCTTCTTTAAATCGACTCTTCATGCTTTTTTTTTCTAATCTACTAGAAATGATAAGCGCTACCTATCTTTTTAAGTACATCTTTGAGATATAATTCACATACCATACAATTTACCCATTTAAAGTATACAATTTAATGCTTTTTAATATATTTTCAGAATTGCGTGACTATTACCACAACCCAGTTTTAGGATATTTTTAGCCCCCTAAAAGAAATTCACTAGCTGTCACTCCCCATCTTCCCTTCCAGCCCTAAGTAACCACTACCTTTTCTGTCTCTGTAGATGGCTTTTTTCTGGACATTTCATATAAATAGGATGTTCTAGCATGTGGTCCTTAGTGACCAACTGATTTTCACTTACTGTAATGCCAAGATTCATTCATGTTGTAGCATGTATTATTAGTACTAAACATCTTTTTATGGCCATTTATTATCTTCTGCTGTATACTTGTATAATACTACATTTTATTTATTTGTTCATCGGTTGATGGACATTTGGGTTGTTTTGACCTCTGGCTATTAAGAATAATGCCTCTATAAATATGTTTTTATTTCTCTTGAGTTTATGCCTAGGAGCACAATTGCTCAGTCGTGTGATAACTCATGTTTAACCTTTTTGAGGAACTGCCAAACTGTTTCCTAAGCAGGGACATCTTTTGCATTTCCAGTAGCATTGTATGAACAGTTTAATTTCTTCACATCTTTGCCAACACATTATTTTTCAATTGGGTGATAGCCATCCTAGTGGGTGTGATATGGTATGGTAACTCATTGTGGTTTTAATTTGCATTTCCCTGTGACTAAATGAGGTTGAACATCTTTTTGTACGTTGTAATAAGACCATTTGTATGTCTTTGGAGAAATACCTATTCAAATTCTGTACCCATTTTTAAATTGGATCATTTGTGTTTTTATTACTGAGTTGTAAGAGTCCTCTACATGTCCCTATCAGATACATGATTAATAACAATTTTCTTCCATTCTGTGGCTTGTCTTTTTACTGCCTTGGTGGTTTCATTTGAAGCAAAAGTTAAAAAACTTTTGATGATGTCTGACTTTTTTGCTGTAGGTAATTGGGCTTTTGGTGCTGTATGTAAGAAACCACTGTCTGACATGAAGCTTTACACCTATGGTTTCTTCTAAGAGTTTTTTATTTCGGTCTGTGATTCGTTTTGAGTTAATGCTTGCGCATGGCATAAGGTAGGGGTCCAACTTTATTCTTTTTCTGATGTCAGTACAATGGTACCAGCTCTATTTATTCTTTTAGTTGTTAATGTAGAAATTATAATACGCATCCCTAATCTGAATATCTATTATAGTGGTTAGAATCTTTTTCCTTTTTTCACAAATAAAGGACCTTTAAACTTTGTAAGGCTGATCTGCCCTTGTTTTGAGTTTTATATCTAGTCAAATATTTTGGTTCTATCTTTTTTTAAAACTATAAATTAGGTATTGTTTTTATTGATTTATGCAATCATTGTCCTTAGGGTTTTTTAAATTTAATTTTAATTTTACTTAAAAAATTCATTTCTTTTTACTATTCAAGGCTTTTCTTCTTCCTATGACAAACCAAGGGGATTTCAGTAGTTGTTTTAGTGAGTCTGTTGGTGATAAGCTTTGTTTTTGCTTAGCTGAAAATGTATTTTGCCCTCAATCTTGAAAGATAACATACCTTTCCAGACAATTTTTGGGTGCCAAGATTTACTCTCCACCCTTTGAAGGTATTATTTCACCGTGTTCTGGACTCCATTACTGGCGTTGAGCAGTTGGCTGTCATTCTGAGAGTCTTTTTATGAATAGTCTGCCTTTTCTACGGCTCACTTCTCATTGTCTAGTGTTTTGTAGTTTTCTTATGATGAACTTTAGTCCTGTTTTGCAGCTCTGCGTGTAATAGCTAAACTGTAAACCTCAGTGGGGAACACCGTCTTCATATTTTTATTGTGGATAATATGTTTGCATTGTTTCTTCTACCTAGGATAGTGCCTTGTACATAATACATTCCTTGGACGTTCTTTGCTTGAATTATCATCGAGATTCTGTATATTGCCCTTTTCCTACCACAGTGTAGTTTCAAATATTTTTAAATATTTAACTAAAAATGTGGTGAATGCTTAGTAATGTTCATTTGTTTTTATTTGTAAAAGGGATGGGGTTACATGTACCATTAAAAAATGTTTTTTTTTTCCTTATATGATTTTGACATTATCAGGAAGGGGAAAAAGTATCATGGTGTATGAAATTGAATTATTGACTTTTGGTAAGAGTTAACATGTTTGTTTAAAAATACAAAATGTTATATTTAATATTGACTGATGAATATATTAAGCGGTTACATTTAAAATCAGAATATTTTGATACCCAGTTGCGTAGTTTCCTTACCACTTTCTTTTTAACTGTAAAGATTCATGATTTATATTGTTATAATATCAGTTTGGAGGATGTGGTCTTTTAATTCCTTCTTATTTTATGAAGGATAGAGCAGAGCGATATACTGTCACTAAAAATAGACATGATAGAATCCATGTATTCATCCATTGCCAAGGAAGAATAACATGAGAGTCAAATAGGACGTTGTGATTTTCTTCAGAATTCAGAATATTATTTTAAATATAATTCACTTGCATTATCAGGTTACAGCAACGTCCTCTTACATTTTTCCCTTACAAGCAGAAACCTGTCTGAAAGCATTAGCTCTTCCTGTGCGCTCTGTGAGTGGTATACACCCTGCCTCTGGTTTTTGAAAGAACTACCCTCTGCTGGTTTCAGGTTTTATGGTTGTTACTTAGATGTGGGCTAGATGCCATTATAATAATTTGCATTTGGGATTTGTGGCTACAATTAGATGGGATAATAAAATGCATAAGGAATTGCATTGCATCTACTTCTAATTGACTGTGTTTCATTAGGGCAAGATAACATTTTTAAAGTATTAAAATTGTTAAAACCAATGTTATCCAGACTCATCTCTGTTATAATACTCCTTTTTTCAAATATTCATGCTGTCAAATATTTAATTCCTCCTTCATTTATGTTATATGCATGTACATATGTATGCATGTGCACATGCATGTGAATAGACTAAGCCTTGATTCTTAGTTTCGACAGTTGTGAATTCTGAATTCACAGGAAATAGGTTTTACATTAGAACTCAGAGGTCGATGATGGTTGAAATTAGGATATTAAGTTTGAAGGCTTCAGAACTAAAATCAGACCCAGGTGGGAAAATGTTGTAGTGAATAGAATAGCAGAGTCACTTATTAAAAAGTGTTATTCCCTGGGCCCCTTTCTGCTTTACCTGAATCTCATCTTCCTGGAGTAGGGCTGTAGATACCAGGTAACTGCTTTTGTAGGCTAAAGTTTGAATGGTTTTCAAATTTGTACAAGTAAATACTAGCCAATTGTTTTTCTCTGTATTTGGAAAACATTGCACTAACGAAGACAAGAAAGTAGCACATTCTCAGATGTAAGTAGCAGAGAAGACTGGTGATCTCTGCTTTCAGAGGTTTCAGCTGTGACATGGAAAGTGAGACAGTTGGTCACCTGATATATTATTCATAGGTTGGTCGCTGTTCTTTGAGATATTTCAGACTGTTTGAGGTCACAAACAAAACGTCTTAGCAGAAGTTTGATTCTGGAAATAAATTAAAATGAAGCATTGTATAGAGTAAGATGTGAAAGCATCAATCTTTTTCTGTTCCACTATGCAGGGGTTACCTCTGTTTATCAAGTTTTGAGTGTATTCCTTCTGTCCATTTCTCTGCTTTTGAATAAGTATGCATTTACGTGTATTCATTTATATGTGTGCACATTTTAAATATTAATTTGTTAGTGTTTTTTTTAGTTCTTTGTGTAGTCTAGACATTTAGCTTTTGTCTGTTACATTGAAAATAACATTTATTTGTAGCTTTTTTTTGGTGGTGTCATAATAACTAACATCTTACTTTGTGCCGGGAGTTCTTCTGAGTCCTCTATGTGTGTTATTTTATTGAATCCTTGCTCCACTTCGTAGATGAAGTGGCCTTGATGCAAGGGGGTTAAACAACTTGTCAGGCACATGTGACTACTAAATGGTAAAGCCAGGATGTGAATGTAAAAAGACTGATTGCAAAACATTACACCTAACCAGTATACTATATCTTTACTTGTAACTTTTTTAAATGTAAAAAACTGAAAATTTCAAATTTGATATGAAGCTCATTTAAAAACAAAGATATTTTTAAGAGGCTATGGTGATTTTAATACAAATGTTTAGGAATTTAACACAAACATATATATGTAATAAATAGATATAATACTGTATTAGTACAAATATTCCATAGATTTTTGGGGATATTTGCCCTATTCCTATTTTTTTTTAATCCTCATCCAAGGATATGTTTACTGATTAGAGAGAGAGTGAGGGAAAGCATTGATCAGTTTCCACCTGTAAGCTCCCCAATTGAGGATTGAACCCAAAACCTAGGTATGTACTCTAACCAGAGATTGAACCTGCAGCCTTTTGGTGGATGGACTGTGCTCCAACCACCTGAGCCACCTCAGCAGGGTGCCCTATTTCTATTTAGAACTGACCTTCAGTAGCACATTCTCTGTTTTCTTCCACTGATTTCACAATAGCTTGTTAATCTCCCTCTTGCTGATCATTTCACTTTCATCCTTTCATCCATCCTCAGTATGCTACCAGAATAATCACTGTAAGTGCAGTTTTGATCCTGCCACTTGGTCCTTTGTTTGGAAACTTTCGGTGACATCATGTTTCTTGCTAAATGAAGGCCAGGCTCTTCCCTTAGAGGGCATTTGAAGACTTGTGCAACTCTTCCACCTGTACCTTTCAAGAACTGTCTTGAACAACTTTTCTTGACACTTAATACTGCAATCAAATGGGGTAATTTGCTTTTCTTATTTTGGAACCACATTCTCTGGCTTCATATTTGGATTAATTAGTATTCTTAATCAGCCAGAAGAGGCTGACTGGCTGGTTGAGCAGAAGAGGTATTTATTTAAGGGTGTTTGTTACCTCACAGAATTTTGGGAGAAAGCTGGAAAATTAGGTTTAAGGTGAGGCTTGCTGGTGTTATGTCTCAACTCACACCTGAGAACTGCCACTCACTCTCCTGCCCCACCAAGTGTTGCTCAAGTGCTGCCACTGGGCTGGAACTTGATTTGGCCACGTCTGCTGCTGCCACCGTGGAAGGCCAGCGCCTCCGCTGTTGCCGTGCCCAAAAGGGTAGCTCCACACAGAGTCAGCCCAAACTGAATTTTCTCACGTGACTCACTTCCCAACTGAAATTTTGTGCAGGTGCTTCTGAATGTCTGCACCAGAGTTGCAGGATATATATTGGCAATTAGAAGTCTAAAATTCATTTTGGGAGGTTAGACTTACAAGGTGAGAATTTTTCTGAGTATAAAGATTCTGGAGAATCTGATGAGAAACTTGAATATGGTAAATGTCCACTATAATACTTTTTACATATTCCTCCATCATAGTATTTTTTTCTCTTCATCTCCAGGTGAATAAATTCTATGCAAAGACCTGCTGGAATTCCATTTTTTAAATGTCTACCTCATTCTTTTTCACCTAAATTTTCTTACCACTTTTTGAACATTTCTTTCCCATTACTTTATTTTTTAAAACAATATAAAAGCACAGAAGTAATTCTTAAATATAATTCTTAAATATATTCACCTAAATTCTCTTACCACTCTTTGAACATTTCTTTCCCATTACTTTGTTTTAAAACAATATGCAAGCACAGAAGTAATTCTTAAATATATATTCTAAAATATATTTAAGAATCAAACAGTATGGAAAGATATAGAATAAACTGGAAGTTGCTTACCTTCTTACCTTCACACTTCAGATTGCTATCCCCTTTTCTAGATATCCTCTGGTAAAAGTTATAATCTTTGCTTTTAATTTGGCACATTTGATGATAATTTGGCATGTGATAGTAAGTTTGTTGAGTGTAGAGGCCCTTATTTATTCTTTGGGTTTGCATAGAGCCTACCAAAACTGTGCCTGTGTGTAGTAGAATATCATGTGAAGGCCTGACCTAAGACAATAGCTATGTAATCATTTTGGAAGTGAAAACTTACAACTTGGGAATTTAGTGAATGTGTAGATAAAGATAGGAAACAATGTATACTCCAAACAAGAGGTCTAGCCTGGGAGATAAATCATTGACAATGCCAATAGGGGAGACTGGGAATGTAAGGATTATTCTGTATGTGCAGATACATTGGTAGAACCATTTCTCATTATTTTCTAATACTGCAGGAGCTCCTTTACTCATATTTCTGATTTGAATTAGAGTTTTGGAGAGCTGCTAAAATGTTCAGATTTGGCACAGATTCCAGAGTTTAGGAAAGACACTGAAAATACCATTTTCTGGTAGAGTTGTGTCTGAGTCTACAATGCTCGATTATGAGTAAGACCTCTCAGTGGGGAGATGCATTTTTCTTCTAAAGGTACAACACTTAAGTAGGGAGACTATAAACCTGTTTGCAATCACCATTCATGTCTCAGTAGATGCTAAATGGGCATATATTTTGCTATGTATTTGTCTTTAGAAATTAATGTTTGAAAGTTTGATCTGTTTCACATAAACTTAAAAGAATAATAATAGTAATTATAACTAATCATTTTGATAAATGCCTCTAAAAACATATGCTGGGGAACTTGTACAGATTTTTGTTTTGGCATTTGTCATTTTGCCTCTTTTTTTCCCTCTTAATTACAACTAATTTGACCTCCTTTTCTCTTTCCAGATCACTCAACTTCAAGTGGCACATTAACTTTTAAGCCTAGTCGATCATTGGTTACTCTTCCTACTGCCCATGTCATGCCATCTCACTCGAGCGCTTCAGTTTCCAAACACAGGGAATCGTTGACATCAGATGGCTCACCGTGGAGTACAAGCCTCATGCAAACATTGGGAAACCACAGTAAGGGGGAACCGGACTCTTCACTAGACATGAAGGACTTCCGGCCCCTCCGGAAATGGTCATCTTTATCCAAACTCACCGGCCCCGATAACTGCAGTCAGGGTGGCATTACACACACTGAAGAGTCAAGGCGTGGTTTGGAAAAGACAGGGAGAGGCAAAGCTTTAACATCACAACTAAGGACAGTTGGGCCTAGCTGCTTACATGATAGTATGGAGATGCTTAAGTTAGAGGACAAGGAAATAAATAAAAAACGATCATCAACTCTGGACTGCAAATACAAATTTGAGAGCTGTAGCAAAGAGGACTTTAGAGCTGCTTCTTCCACTCTTAGGAAACAGGCCTTAGACATGACATACAGTGCCTTACCTGAAAGCAAGCCCAATATGACAAGCCCGGAGGCTTTTGAAACTCCAAAATATTTAATGCTTGGTCAACAGGCAGTAGGTGGAGTTCCTATTCAGCCTTCTGTGAGGACGCAGATGTGGCTTACAGAGCAGTTGCGGACAAACCCTTTGGAAGGTAGAACTACAGAGGACTCTTACAGTTTAGCTCCTTGGCAACAGCAGCAAATGGAAGAGTTTCCACGAGAGAGTGAAACACCAGCGCAGGTAAGATGCAAAATCTAGTGTTTGCTTCCCTCCAGTGGATATTGTGAGTATAGTAATAGCATCCTTGCAGTAAGCATATGACAGTGTGTTCATAGGTACAGATTTTTTTTCTTTTCCTTTCCCCTGAAAGTAAATAAGCATGGATGCTATAAACTCCAAAACTACTGCATTGGTAAACAAAACTTAAAAAAAAAATTTGAGGCTGATTAACATGAAATCTTGGATTTTACTTTTCATTTGTTCACGAGGCATAAAAATGAACAAAACAAAGCATTCTAAAGCAACTTGAAACAGAAAAAAAAGGATGTGGCTTGGTATCAAAGAATATTAATTTGGGAATATGAGGTCTTATATTTTGTTTCTGTTCAATCAAATTCAGAACCTGGGTGATTCTTTACCTAGCAGTAACTACTTAATATCTCTGGGCCTCAGTTTTTTTTCTTGAGGTGTAATTCACATCTAACATATACTAGTTTCAGGTGTACAACATAATAATGATTTGGTATATTTACATAATTGCAAAATGATCACCATAATAAGTCTAGTTTATATCCATCACCATACATAGTTACAGCTTTTTTTCCCCTATGATGAGAACTTTTAAGATTTATATTCTTAGCAACTTTAAAACATATAATACAGGCCTGGAGCTCCTAGCCTCTGGCAATCATCACCAATCTATTCTCTGTATCTATGAGTTCTTTTTTTTTTTTAAGATTCCACATGTAAGTGAGATCATATGATATTTGTCTTTGTCTGCTTGTTTCACACAGCATAATGCCTCCTAAGGTTCAACCATGTTTTCACAAATGGCCAGGTTGCCTTCCTATTTTATGGCTGAAAAAGTAGGGGTAAAAGTGGTTTACAGTTTTTTGTATGGAAAAAATAATACAATAATTAATAAATAATAATACAAGAATGAACTCTGTTTTGTTTATTCACAACTGTAGCTTTTGCTCCACCCTGTATATACCACATTTTCTTTAGCATTCATCCACCGATGGACACTTAGTTTCCTTCCATCTTTTGGCTACTGTAAATAAGGTTTCAGTGAACATGGGGTGTACATATCTTTTCGAATTAGTGTTTTTGTTTCCTTTGGATAAATTCCCCGGAAGGGGAATTGCTGGATCATATAGTAGTTCAATTTTTAGTTTTTTTGAGGAAGCTTCATACCGTTTTCTGTACTGGCTGCACCAACTGATGTTCTCACAGCAGTGTACAAGGCTGCTCCTTTCTCCACATTCTTCTCAGCGCTCATCTCTGGTCTTTTTGATAGTAGCCATCCTTGCGGTGCAAGGCGATACATCATTGTGGTTTTGATTTGCATTTCCCTGATGGTAAGAGATGGTGAGCACCTTTTCATGTAGACAAATTGATTCCATCAAAAATCTCAAAATTTCCTTAGAGCAAAAATTTTAAATTACTACTTAATTCCTACTACTAATAAAAATAATGAAGACTGAAGAAATATATTCTCTGAAAGGATGAGGAGCTCATTTATCGAGGAGCCTCACAGATCTGAGTCCAACCCCCAGCATACAGAACCTGATGTGCTACACCCACTGAACACTTCCAAACGTTCCTCCTCTGCTCTCATGTGGAACTCTAGTTCTTATAATCTTGTATGTGTGTTTAAAGCACATATTTATTTAGACAGACACATTATGATGGCTGAATTACAAATCAGAAAAGAGTACTTTAACCAGGTTTATTTGTGATTTATCAATTTGAGAGACCGAAGGATAGAAAACCCAATTTAAAAAATACTATTATATTTTAGTTCTCAAATGCTTATTATAGGAGAACAGGGACCAAGCAGTGATTTCTCCGGGTGTTGTCATTACACAGAATTGGAGTTGCTCAGGGGGCTGAGTATTCTACTCCAACATGAAGTAGGTGTTATAGAAAGATAACTGAGAAAATTGGGTGAATCTAAAGGAATAAGTATTCATTCATTACTTCTTTCATTCTGCTTATATGAGCAAACTTCTGCTATAAAGTTTCCCCCAAGCTTGACAGTGCAGCCAGGTGAGGGACCTTGAAGATGCTTCATGGAGCAAAACTTACTTTTAAATCCTCCCAATACGTGCTTGAGGAAGAAAGCTGCTAAGAGACAAAATTTGCATACACCCTGGAAGGTTCTACTTTTTGATTAACCTTATTTTGTACGGTCTCTTTACAGTGCTTTAAGTTTTGGAGCAGGAAGATGAAACTAGGTAAAGAAAACTCAGACACTTCAATTGCAATATTTAAACAATTGTTTCTCTTCTATTCCCTTATTACACCATTACAGAAAAAATTCTTAAATACCTTCTCTTTGGTGTGTCCCATACTACCTTTATTATTTTAAAAGCTCTCATCTTAGTTGTTTCTTTAAAGGCTCTTTAAAACATTGTGACTTCCATTTAATCCTATTTTTACATAAAGGGGAGAGCAACAAGCCACAATAAGGATCAATTCATTATTTCCCATGTGGGAATGTTTATGATTTTTAAGCACAACTGCTAAACTCTCACCATGAAAAAAACTACTATTTTACAGCAACAAGGAATTTGGCTGAGAGTCATGATCCAACACCATGATTGATTTATATAGAGCTTTGTTGCTCTTGGAATATTTTTATCTCATTATTCTCACTGCCTTCTTCCCCTCCTTCTTTCCTCAAATGGTTAATACTGTGAATTTTGCTCTTCTTAGTCCTGAGCCCAGAATCATTATCAAGTCAGCTCCACACTCAGATGTGCATAGTGTTTCATGATTCCCATGGTTTGCTACCAAATCTGCTACAGTGTAGGTGTAAGGGGGGACCCAAAGACCCGGAATTATCTTCTGGAGTGCAGGCCCCTTGTAATATAGGCTTCCCCTGCTTGGTGAGTGTTCTAGGAGCCCATCTGTATCAGTGCAACAGCTGGCGTTGTTGTGAGAGACTGTGTATTGGCCTTCAGTGAATTTTTTGAAGACTTTCAGTGTTTTTGCCCAGTTCGTGATGGGTAATTTATGAGTGCACCTGCCCACACCATGCTGTGTTCAGCAGTTTTTGACCAAAACAGCATGGTCCCATACCCCACCCCTTCCTATTCACCCTTGAGAGACTTTTTTTATTTCTCTGGATGCCCAGATAAAGTAGGTCCTCAAAGGAAAACGTTTTTCTGATGTGGAAGAGGTGAAACAAAAAACGTCAGAAGTGCTAAAAGGCATGAAAATCGATGAGTTCAAAAACAGTTTTGAGCAGTAGAAAAAACATCTCAATTAGGTGTATTGCATCAAATGGAGAATACTTAGAAGGTGACTGAAATTTAAACATGTGAGAATAAATGCACCATTTTTTATAAATAAATTCTGGTTGGGTATTTTTTGTTGGTTCCTGTTCAAAGTGGAGCACTCTGAAGCATTTTCCTTTGTGAAGGAAGCAAAGCCATCCGTGCCCTCGGTTGGGGTGTAGGCCTCCCTGTGCAGTGTCCACCGCTGTCTTTGATTTTTTTCCTCTGTGGTACATCACCCCTCTCCTCTCACCCTCCCCACAGCCTGACCTGGCAAGAGGAGAAAAACAACAGTGTTGTTTTCTCTTTTGAAAGAGTGTATCTCTTTCCATGTCTCCGTCGTTTCTTTTTCTGGGGAGTGGATAGGAAAGGAATGGAGGGTGTGTACCTCCACACAACATTATCCAGTGGATCTCCGAGAGCTCCCAGGGATCTCTGAGACAGAGTGAAGAAGTGGTCTCTTTACTGACAAAGTTGTTTATCTTCTTTTATATTCTCTAGGATGTTTGTAAGTTCCAGGTTGCAGTTCTTACAAAGAGGAAAATAAAATTTTGTGCCTGTTTAAATCATATAGGGATATGTTCAGTGAAGATACAGGTTCCTAATGATTTCAACATATTTCACTGAAAAATTTCTGTTATATAAATCAAAAATACAAATAAAAATTTGATAAAGTGACAGTTAAATGACTTAGATTTTTGTCTAACAAAAAAACGTTTTATTTTAACATGAGTGTTTTTGTCATCTATTACATCTTATGAAAAGCACTAGTTTTCTTATTCTTATTTTTATATCACTTTGTCTTTACTCTTTTTTTAATGTTTAAGATAATTGCACTGAAAGAAGTGGACACTGTAACATTCTGAGTGGGTAGGGTATGCCATTATGACGCATCGTTAGTTAGTGAAAAAGCATATAAGTGAATTTTGTGTGCTTGCTTTAATAAATAACATTAGTAATACTTGACACTTTTTCATCTGTCACCTTTCCTCTGTAGTACATTTTAATGTGTGCTGTTACTTAGAGGAACAGATTTTGTTTTGAGAATTTATTATTTTTCCACTTTGCCATAAAACTCAAAAGTAATCAAAGGATAAGTAATTTCTAGGTAGAAGGAGATTCATTATTTTGTGTAGGTCTGCCCTCTTGTGTTTGTACTAGGAAATCTTGATCTTATTTTATATGGGGGAATGTCCCTGAAAACAACCTACAGAATCAAAACTGCTTGTATTAGATTTTTTATGTCATATCAGTTATAAGTGTATTAAAGAATGATTTCACCAAATTCAAGAAGGTCATTTTAATATAAGTGATTTGCATTAAATAAACATTGTAAACCACAATATAAAAGGCAACATTAAACATTTAAAAATTCATTTTTAGGACTGTGAATTAAGTTTGGAATTTATTCTGCAGTAGAAAGTATTTCAGCATTTGGTATTTAAAAATATTTAAATGCATTGTTTTATTATATTTTACTCCTTGTACATCATGATGAACAAAATAAGTTACATTTAAAGAATGGATTTCTGTTCTGCATTATACCTGACTTATGGTATTCTGTAGTCGAGTATAAGGTTTTAATTTCTATTAAAGGCAGAATGAAACACACAAAAAATCTTTATTTCTAATTTATTAAGGAAAACTCTATATCTGTGTACTTTATAGTTGAAGTTGATGTTGTAATGAACAATGTATTGAAAGGAATGGAACTTGTTATTTCAAATTTTCCACTTATTTTTAAGGTCATGCAGCTAATTATAGAACTTGTTTTTTGGTTTTTTTTTGTTTCATTTTTTTTGCATGGGTAATTACTGACTCCAGAGAAGTGACTGTATGTCTTGTTATTTATAAGCTTTCTAGTTGATATTAGGAATCTCTAATTCATAGATACGCCTTTGCTCACAAAATCCCTGTCAGCGTAAGATCCTTTTCCCTCGGTTCCTCAGATATCAGTGAACCTCCTCCCCTCTCCAGTACTTCTCAGGCATTCAGAAAAATTTAAAAAATAATGTTCTCTATCACTGTTCAGCTAACAGCACTTGTGTTACAAACCAAGGTCAATATTGACCTTTCAAATTCTTTTAGTAACCATATTTTAACAAATCGTATAGTAAATTAAATGTTCCTACTCCTTTAATAATTGCTATATTAGTAATATGTATTGAAGTGAAGTTAAAATTATTGGATGATACATATAGGTGTAAACCATTTTAGACTTCATTTTCAACTGAGTCAATTTAAATTACCAAATTTTGGTTGAATATATTTTCTCTCACCAATTTTTACTTCTGTTGTTTTATGAGTTTTAGGGCAATATTTTCAATTGACCGGAGGAGACATTGAAAGTGTGTTCCGCAAGAAAATAATTGTAGATTAGCTTCCTGAGTGTATAATTTACTGTAGTAGATTGGTCTATCAAATGTGAGGGGGACCCAAAAAGAAAAAATGGAATTATCTTCTGGAGGGCGGGCCCCTTGTAACACAGGCTTCCCCTGCTAGGTGAGTGTTCCAGGAACCCATCTGTGTCGGTGCACTAGCTGGTGGTGTTGTGAGAGGCTGCGTTTACCTTCAGTGAATTTTTTTTGAAGACTTTCAGTGCATTTGCCCATTTCATGATGGGTGATTTATGAGTTCACCTGCTCATACCACACTGAATGTTCAGCTGTTTTTGACCAAAAACAGCATGACCCCTGTGCCCCACCCTCCCTATTCACCTGATCTCACCCCCGAGTGACTCTTTTGTGTTTTGTGGATGCCTGGATGAAGAAAGTCCTCAAAGTGAGATGTTTTGCTGATGTGGAAGAGGTCAAACAAAAAAAATGGCAGAAGCACTAAAAGGCGTAATTAAAAATTGACGAGTTCAAATTTAATTTTCTCCCTTCTCTATATATCCCTTGAAAATCCAACTCAACCTATCGGCTCCATTTCTGAGCAGTGGAAAAAAAATGTCTGCATAGGTGTAGTGCATCAAATGGAGAGCACTTTGAAGGTGACTAAAGTTTAAACATGTAAGGATAACTACACAATTTTTTATAAATAAATTCCAGGGTTTTTGGGGTACCCCCTTGTGTTTATCATCTGGTTGATAAGATTAAGGAAAAGAGCTATATCCTGTTATATACAATAGTAAGATAAACAGTTCATTTCAAAGTGTAATGAATGAATAAGTTAATTTGGAGAGAGAATTTGAAATTTTATTTGTAGTGCTTGAAATATTGTTCTTTCTTCCTTTTCTTGCTGCATTGAGTATGGCGCTAGAATAGAAGACAACCTACCAAATCTAAACTCTTAAGATTTCATGATTGCAAAGATACAGTATGGCCAATTATGTATTCTAGCTCAGATAATCAACTACAGTGCCGTAAATTAAAGTTAGACTCTATTCTATTAGTGTATTAGTAATTATGGCTAATTACACTGTCAGCGGTTAAAGTAACCAACATTTCTTCTCTATTGAGCGATCATACTGTCCTAGGGAAATGGTTATCTACTTTAAATTCTACATTTAAGTCTTTGCAAAAATTCTTTTTTCAAAGAATTAAAAAAATTAGTTAAGAGAAATTTTATTTATATAAGAGTATAGCCATACTTTTTCCTACTTGATTCTCATATACTTCAAAAAATGTTAGAGTAAATATATATAGAAAGAGAATGCAATTTCTGTTTTAGAGTGGAGGTTACGATAGTTACTACAAAGATGTCTGTATAATAACAATAAAGATAACATATGAGGAATCAGTGGGCTATTTCAAATAATGCCACTTGAATGATTATTTTGGTACTTGTGAAGACCTGAAAAATACTTAATAAACATCAGAGGCTTTTACAGTACAATATAAATTATATTTACTGCCAATAGTGAAGCTAATGCTTTATATATGATGTGAACTTATTAGCAGTACAGTTTCAAAACTAAACTCCTAGTTTATCCTCAGAAAAGATTTGGGATTGAAATTTACAGGCTCTGTTGCAGAAACTCAACAGTTACATTGTGCACACTATTTATAGTCATTTTAAAGTTAATTTTGAAAATAGAGCTCTTTTCATGGTTACAAGATCCAGCAGATGAATACATCTGCTAACAATTTCTTCTGAATCTTGACCTTTCCACAAAACTTCTTTTAGGTAGGGAGTGGTCTGTTTTCCCTTCTTCATGGGATGATACCTTTTAAGCTGATGGTGATCAGTTGCAACACTGGGGGTTGCAGCAGAGCTTCAGAGAAGCATCACGATGATGCAGATCAACAAGAGACATATTAAGATGAGACAGAAGTTGATAAACAGGTTCTGGAGATTTTGGCGTGCTTGTTGAGGCACTTCAATGGTTGAAGCTCTTCTTATAGCAGAGCGAGTGAGGTATTGGACCTTCTCCATGACTCAGGAAGGCAAGGAAGTCTGAAGTTTTAAAGGATCAAGAGAAAGGTAAAAAGCGGACAGCTTGAACGTGAGGTCACTCTCTTCGAGGTGGTCTGCAATGTAAAAACAGTGAATGGATTAGGATCATAGTGCAACCTAGTCTCTGAACAGGTAAAATACAATTTTATACTCACCTTCCTCAAAATTATTTGGATTATGACATTTAATATCTCCATAGTCTATATTTGTGTTCACACACACAGGTATTTGCTTGTCCTGTCCCTCTCTTTTATTTTTATTATTTTTGTTGTTGTTGAGGATCTCCATGATATCTTATTTGTTTTGTGTTTGGAGTGTAGTAATTTCCATCTTTGCCTCCTCTCAAAATGACTAGAATATAGTTTGGTTTAATGTGTACCTTGTGTTGGGCTATTGCCTTGGGCAAAAGTTCTTAACATACAGTTTTATTAAGATTACTTCTCTGTGAGCATACTTGTTGTGAACATTAGTGTATTAACAGCCCTAGAGCAAATCTCACAAAAAAAAGGCATGATGTAAATTATTGTTCAGATGTTGATTTTAGTCCAAAATAAAATAGTTAAATGAGAAGTGTTTCACCAGTACTACAGATTCGGATGTTTGTGGTTCCTTTTTATGATTTTGTAGCTTTGTAGAATATGCTGTTTCAAGTAACATTTAACAAGACTTGGGATTAAGTACTGTAGACTGCCAGAATCGGAAGTTAGTGATAAAGTCATCTTTATCTCACTGTCTATCACAGATTGTTCCTATTTATAAATGACCTGTTCTTATAGGCAGTGGTTTCCATTTGCTTTCTTTCTGAGTTCCCACAAGCTGTTCTACCTAATTAATTAATTAATTAATTGTTGCCTAATTATTTGTGCTAATTAATAAAACAAAATAAAACTTAACAAGCAATACCTCATTATAAAAAAATTAGGTATATTAAAAATTAACTGTGTATTAAATATCCAGAGTTAATAGCTAGTAAGATTTGGGGGTATTTTGTTGGCAATCGGGATATTTCTATATAAATTTTGAAATAAGAAAAATTAGATATGTAATACAAAATAACCATAATTAACTGCCTAGAGATCGTGGCTGTTAACATTTGTTGATATAACATTGTTAGTCAAGATATTACTGCCTTACCCCAGCTGTCAGATTTAATTTTCTCTCATCTCTGTGCATCCCATGAAAACCCAACTCAACCTGTCAGCCCCATTTCTGACAGAGACTAGTGAAGAAGAGAGCAGAAAGGAGAACTGGAAGAATGGGAAAGGGGAAGAGATAGGTCAGGCAGGATCAGTGAGAACTTCCATTGTTACAAGGAAACCATGCGGTACGTGATAGATTCTGTAGTTCCAGTACTTCAGCTTGGCTCTATTATGATTTGAATTGTATACCAGATTGTACTTTCATTTGTCTGGACAGTCTGGCCTGCTTCATAGTGTTAGTCTGTAGTAAGGAGATCCCAGCAGCCGATGTATGTCACACACTTTGCTCCCATAAAGAGTTGGTGACAACCTGTGTATATTCTCTAGCACAGTGATTTTCAACCTTTTCCTCTTATGGCACACACAAACTAATTACTAAAATTCTGTGGCACACCAGAAATATATTATGTCTTTTGGTGATCTGACAACTGTCTAAAAAGAAAGGTATAATTTTTTTTTATTCATACCTGGTGGCTATTGTTGTGTTGGCTGTTTCTTTTCTTTTCTTTTTTTTTTTTTAATTTCACAATCTAAGGAAAAAGAGTCAGTGTCCCAGACTAAATAGTCAGGTATTGCATGCTTGAAAATTTTTTTGTGGCACAGTGGTTGAAAGTCACTGCTCTAGCATGTACACACACACACACACCCTCTCTCTCTCTATATATATATATATATATATACACACACACACACACACATATCTCCAAAATCTGTTTGAGATCTATACATACATACATATATATGTATACATATACTTGTCAGTGACTTAATTTATCTATAGCATTTTAAACTTGGTGTGCATTTAATTATTTTTGTTTGGTTTCCTCAGATAAAATAGAGAAAGAACAAAAGAAAACCTAAGAAAATGGATCGTTTAAGACAAAGTCCTGGGGATTTCTAAAACTGAGGTTAGGACCATGTACAATGTATGAGCAGAGTAAGCGGTCAGGTCTACCAGTGGGCAGTGTCGACCTCCCTGAGAGCAGGGTGTAGGAGAACAATCCCCAGACAGGATTTGAAAGTCCTTATTTCTCGAACAGACCACTACCACCCAGGAGGATCATGGCCTTACTATACTACATCTGTACATTTATACATTTGTACCTTTATACTTTGTATGGACACTTTAATAAGGAACAGGAGTTGAACAAGCATACAAAATATCATTTAAGTTGTTTATTCTGCTTATATTTGCTTATAGTAGATAGAGTAAGTTTATACTATTGGGTAATTCTGGGGAAGATTTTCTTTTTTTCTTTTATATATTGAACTAGTTGCTTTATATAAGAATATATAACACGACAGTTAAGAAAATGCAAATTAGCATTGATCATTTTTTATATGAACTCATTTTTGTGCAATTTTAGGATTTAAATGGTTTAAAAGGTCTGAATTTAAAAATTATTTTGAGACAGAACGTGGAAAAAGAGGAAGCTGACCAGTTGTTCATCGTGAAGCATTGTGTATATAAGAGTCATTCTCTATTCTGACACTGATGAATGGTGTGTCAGTCACATGAAACATGTCACCTTCCATAAATACTTCATTCCTTTTATGATTCTGTCTTTTGCACATGTTGTTTTGGCTCTGCCTGGAACCTTTCCTCCCACTGCTGCCTTTGATTATTTGCCAGGCACATTTCAGTTGATCTTTAAGGCCCAGTTTAAATAATCACTTCCTAATAAAGCCTTTCATTACTCTTTAAGGCAGAATTGATTCAGCTCTGCTGGTTTTCAGTAAGGCATTAGTGTTACCGGTACCAGGACAGTTAGTTACCCAGCTGTGCTGGCATTTTGATTTACATGTTTGTGTCCCCAACTAGACTTCTAGTTCATGAGTAAAGGAACCACATGTTTATTTTCTCTTCTGGTATTTGGTGCATAATTGATACTATTTGAGTAAATCAATGATGTTGAATGAAAAGTTTTTATGATTTACTTTAGTATTTTTAGAAAATTGATAATGATCAAAGATATTACCAGTTAGAGTAACAGAATTTGATAGTTAAACACAATCTCCAATATTCTTCTCAAGTCTCCTCCTATTACAGATGAGGAAAATGCGGGTTTAGAGTATTTCCATTAGAGGATTACAGTTGAGGTAAATTGTTAATGTAAACACGAACCTGAAGTAGGCTCTGTACAAATGGGTGTTTGGGGGTTTGTGAAATAAAAAGTTGTGTGCCCTAAGGAGATGAGCTCTCTCTACTGATGAAAGTATGATGCATATATTTTAAAGATGATCTCATAATATTTCAACAGCCAGCCATTGTTGAAAAAGGATAGTTTGTTCTTAGAAGAAAATTGAGTATAAAGGAGACAGCCAAAGGTCGTGGTTTGTTTCTTGTCAGACTTAGCAGTGTTATAATTCTAAAGTGATTTGTAGTTACTTTATAATCTTATGCTAAAACCAAAACCAAATCTGCTTTACATTTTACATGCTGAACTGTTAGCTGTATGCATTCAACTTGTTGGGTCCAATTTATTTTACATGGTGCAGTCTGAAGTGTGTCGAGTCCTGATTCTGCTGAACTTCCAAAATCTGTATGATAATAAGCCAACGTTTATTCATACAACATGAGACTTCCTATCACATGTTGAGAATTGAGAAGCTGTGCATGGAAACAACACAGTCCTGTGTTTGGAGTTGTCTGTGACCTTTACTACATCATAATGACTTGGTTTTTAGGTATTTATCATTCTTTTCTCTGTAATCATAACCATTCTGACTCTGCCCCAACCCCACTTTCTTAGAGCTAAGCTGTTAATAGAGCATTATTTGGCAGAGAGCCTAGAAAAATAGTTATACTTAATTTTCATTTTATCTGACTTTTTTATAGAATTTTTAAAGGATAATCAGAAATAGATTGTGTTGGGATGTTCTGAATTTTCATCTGACTTAAAGAGCCATGGAGATTGAAATTAGCTCTTACTCTGCTCCCTCTTTTACAGAATGCCAGTATATGCAAATTAGGTATTCCGGACAAGAAGAGTGAGGACATTTTAAAAATTATTCATTTCCTAAGCCCTAGAATTAGAATATTAAAAATATGGAAAATGTTTTGACAGGAGTTCGATTTTAGAAATGCCAGATCCCTGTCTCTTGAGTCACACGTAAGAGACAGACAAGTGTCCGCAGAGTATCTTGTATGTCAGTGAGATCTATAATTATTGTAATTTTTGGAGGAATGTGAGGGATAACTAACTCTTTACTGCTCTTTGTAGGATTTATAAAGCCTTTGGTTGACTTTTCCTCTTTTTCTGAAAAAAGGTGAAATTAGGAAGTAAATGCAGTAAGGTTTTAGATAGTATTCTCTTTTCTGAAGTGGAAGAAGAGAGACAGACCACAGGCAGCTCTGATCCTTCAAGTGTGTACTATGTCAAGTAACATTTTGAGTCAAAGGTACTATCTCAGCTTCTGCAAGAGTCCTCACTTTGTCTGCAATAAGTCATTTTCTAATGTGATAGCGGATACAGCAGTCTCGTGCAAAAGGAATCTCAGTACACTTTGGAAAACATTTGGGGGTCTGCTTTATGACTTGCTAGGCAGTTGATTCAGTAACGATGTATATGCTGAGCAGTCGTCCCCACTTACAGTTTATGTACTTTCCATCCTTTGCAGAACTTTCTGGACTTCAGTTTTTTGGGGCACTCCCTCTGCTGAGATGATAAATTCCTGAGATTTTTAAATCTTTACTTGTGGAATTAAGAATTTTGCTTCCCTTTTATTTTTGTAATCCTATTCTTTTTTAAAATAATGTTTTATTTATTGATTTTAGAAAGGAAGGGGGAGAGAGAAACATCTATTTTTGTTGTTCCACTTATTTATGCATTTATTGGTTGATTCTTGTATGTGTCCTGACTGGGGATCAAACCCATGCTTATTTATTTTAGTTCATGTGGGGCTATTTTGCTAGTAATTTCAAGTAATAAACATTCAAGATTACAGTCTGACATACTTTTTAGATTTTTTTTTCTATTTAATTGGTTCACAAAATTAGGATGTTTTATAGGTTTGAATTTCTAGGAATTGTCTGTATGAGGATTATTTTGGGATTTTATTTTTTCCTACTATTTATTGTCATTTTTGCAGATAATCCAGAAGTGATTATGTATGCATCTGTTTTTATTTGTTATTAAATCATGGTAGATCATTAGATTTATCATCATTCTGTTAACATCTAAAAGTTACTTTGGTAGAATTGTTTCTCTTTTCAGATTATCTAATGCATAGCCTGGAATTTCTCATTCAAGTTTTATGTGACAGTCACATTGCCCAGCTTTTTTGGTCCACACTGGCTTTTTTGAAAGGCTCTTCAAGCTGCTTCTGCCTGGCTATGAAAAGAACTTTGTAATTATAAAAATCAACATATTCCTAGCACTTAAATTGACCCCATAATGAAATGTTTCCATTGCTTTCAAGTTCTGCCTTGAGGAAACTTTATTAAATAAACAACAGTGTGGAGAGATTTTTCTCTTTGAAGTCGGCACATTGCTGTTGCTGTTTTGTCTGTAGGCATGTCTTCATTATATTAAAATTAATTTATTTGCAATTAAAATATTCTTTTCTTTAGTAGTTGAGACTTTAGATTCTTACTTTGGGAAAGATCATGTGGGGAGGGAGTGTAGGTGAACTTTAAGGAAAAATAATCACCAGCTACATATACTCCCAATAATGAGTGTGAATTTCTTTTTTTTGAGACCTGAAGGTGGAGTGCATTTTAAAAAGCACTAGAGGTCCTCAGTTGACTACAGATGTACTGAGGTAGAACTGTACACTCAGGTCTCATTTCATGTATTTGGTAATAAATGTGTCAGAATTATGTAGGGTAAGAACACTGATGTATTATGTCTAGAATGTTCAAGAAGACTACATGTTTTCTGATTTTGGTCACGTAATTTAGGATTATTTTTCTGGTTTTCGAACCTTTCGGTTTACTCCTTTGGTGGTATGATCAGCAATGTGTTAATGAACAGTTTAGATAAAGGTTAGTGACTTCCATAGCATAAATGACAAAACAAGATTTCTCTGTTTAAGCACCTCAAAATATATGGGGTTGGATATTTTAAATGATAGAATGTGAGGTCAGAAATAAAGATTTAATACAGAATTGGAATAAAGTTTAAAAGTATGGTTTTATGAAAAGTTGTGAGAGGTTAACCTGGAATTTAGGTTATCAA
Organism: Anoura caudifer; assembly: GCA_004027475.1. NCBI lineage: Eukaryota > Metazoa > Chordata > Mammalia > Chiroptera > Phyllostomidae > Anoura > Anoura caudifer. Next base: position 83,290 of record PVKU01000112.1, read on the forward strand.
GTCTAAATAGATTGAAGGTATGAGTACTTTAGCAGTGAAACAAATTAAATAAAAGGAAAATTTAATTTAATATATTGTTATTTTTTAAAGTCTTTGTAATTGAGTTTTGTCTTCCAGGGTGTATTACTTAATAACTAAAGTCATCTATCACTTCCTCATATCCCTGGCTTTGAAAATGATCAGGATAATAGTATATAGGCTATTAAGGATATAATGTCTTCTGAATAAATTAACTTTAAATAAATAGAGTGGTTTTATATTAAAATACAAGTTTGTATCCTCTAACTTTGCTTTTTAGAATGCCATTAACATTATTTGAGGACCTGTATTTTGCTCTTCCAGTGTCTTGATTTATTTTTAAGCCATGTTGATTTGTGGGTAGGATGTAGGTGTGATTTAGAGTAAGAAAACCTTGTCTCCTACCAAGGCTCCACCATTTCCTAGCTCTGTGACCTTGGGCACTTCACCTTTTCACATCTGTTTCCTAAATTGTAAAATACAGATGTAGGATCAAACAAATAGGGAACTAAGAGATTAAATGAAATATTTGTATACCCCAGTGCCTTTAGAAAATTGTTCAAGAATAAAGAAGTTTTAATTGAATATTTATTTCTAGGATTGGCAATAAATATACAGTCTTACTTAGGTAATATAATCTTTACATTTAGTGTTTACTTAAAATTTTAATATATTATTATGTAATTTATTACACAATACATAATACATTTAATAAATTAAAAAATTTATTTTTTGAAAATTTTTATGTATACAAATATTTTCTCTCTAATTAGTGAGATTAAGAAACGATATGTAAAAATATGTAACCAAATGTATTTTTTTCTGGAGTTGTTTTTCTTTTATGTACATTAAAATACTACTAAAATAATATTTAGAACTTGAGTTTTAGGAGATGATGTGACTTCTTTTAATAAAGCAAAGTACTCTAGCTCTTTCAAGGGTTTTTAAACATCTTTCACATTTCTTCCATCTGACACTTTATTTAGCACTTAATTTTAGACCACATAGCATTATGAACAAAGACAATACTTAAATGTTGTGATAAAGATAAACTAGTTGTGATGTAATATTGGACACTACAGCATAATATTTGAAAATTGAACAAGTCACTTAATCTGGACGTACTATCTGAGGATAACTCAGCAGGATTTATGCTCTTCTTAGAAATTGTCAATTTTTTGGAACAACGTGATATGGAGACATTCTGATAATATGAAAAGTTACGAACATCTCATTTGAAATGTGAGACTGTAATTTGGTATTTGAGCAAAAATGAATATATATACATAAAAAAAACCTTTACTGATGACTTCTGTGTCATATCAAATGAAAAACATTGTATGAATGTAAAGATATTAAGAGGCAGTTAGGGTGCCTCAGTGATAGACAAGCGTTAGAGGTTTTTTGCGTGCTTTAAGGAAAGCTGTTTAGGGATATACAGAGTAAAGCAATAGAGTTAACATTTGTTATAGGAACCTAGCATTCTAGAGGTAAATTTTATTTTGACATACATATGTGAAAGTAACAGTAAAATTGATGTATTATTCTTTATACCATTCTTTATCTCCTTTACTTTAAGAATAAAGACACATTTCATATATTAAGTTGAGGATTATAACATCAAGGGTAGAGTAGAATTCAAACAGAAGTTTTAAGATTTATTGTGGCATTATTGTTCCTAGAATTTCTTTCATTTTTTTCCATTTTTCTCTTTCCCCCTTTTAAATGCATGAGAGGAAGCTGAGGAATACTGGGGGATAGTAATTTGATAAAAGTATGTTTATTAATAGGCAGAATAAACACTCATTTTATCATATTCACTCAAATGAGATATTTAGGAATGTTTTGCTGTCAAAATAATGTGTTTTTAAAGTGCTGCATTACTACTCTAACTTCAGAAAGGATTTTGCATGCATTTTTGCATAAATTTAAAAATTTACAAACTTGTTATTAATGATATAATACTGAATTTAATATAAGTAACTCAATTTGTTAAAAACTTGGATTTTTTAGCAGTATTAAATTGACTGTATAGAGAGGGAAAAAAGCCTTCAACAACACTTTAAAATAGTTTATATTATATATTTTTAAAACCCAGTTTATTAATATTCCCTGTGAGGAATTATAATAATAATACTGAAATAGTCGCATCAGTAATGTGCATATTGTACAGTTACACAACTGTTCATGTTATTTGAGATGTAAGTAGATGGTCTCCTCCTACCTGTTCCTCAGCAGAATAACAAATAACAAAATGAAGCCATAGTCTTTGCGTGGAAAACTCAGATCAACACTACTGCCAAATATAGCAACATAATTGAAAGGTATTTTAATGGGCAGAAACTCACTTTTGCAAAGCAAAATAAAAGTGAAAGTTAAATAAAAATGACAAAACCAATAACCAGGATCAATGGTGAATGTAACCCTTACCATTTAAAAGTTATTCTTACTGTCACTGAATGGCTAAGCATTTACTTAGAAATTAGGCTTTTTGTCATATCAGCTTTGCAATGAAATTCACAATATACAGTTCTTTTTTGAAAAGTTCAGTAAGTTTGAATTAAAGAAAGTAAAAATTACCAAATCAGTGAAATCTATTTCTTACCTTCACTGTTGTGCTATGCTGATCACAATATATAGAGGATTATGAGTGGTATGAAGTCTTATCGGCGTTTAGCTGGAAAGTTTTCTCTGTTACCAGATTTATGGGAACAATTGAAGTAGGTGGAGAAGAAAAAGTGTTCTAGGGAGGACTTATGATGTCACACAGGAATTCTGAAGTTATGATTGGTTAGCTAGCATAGTCTTATCACACCCAAACTTTTTAGGATGTCATTGATCTTACTTTAGGTGTAGAAAGGTCATTAACACTTTGTGCCTCATTTTTTTGTTTTTAATTTTAAAAAGTATGTGATAGATAAATGAAAAAAAAAGTTTGAGATAGTAGAAAGCTCCTTTTAAAGACGCATGTATCTTTGGACTTAGAAATGACTATATTACCAATAGTGATAATGTTGAAGAACTAAAGTAGTTACAGTAATAGGAATTTTAATAGTGAGAATAATAATACTGGCTTTAGCCAAACAGCAATTATTGAATTGCTGTTGCTGCTCTTGCTGTAATTCTGCAACTTCATAACGCTAGCTTTTAGCAAGAAAATAATTAAACATTTTCACAGAAACAAATTTTATACCTTTTTCTGTCTTATTTTGCTTTCTTTCCTATGTGTGAGAAATCCAGGCTAATAACTAATTTTGGTTTAAAAAATTAGCTTTTCGTATGTTTAAAGTCAGAATTATTAACTGTGTTTAGTACTTTTGTGTTTCCTTCAGTTAGGGCTTTAACAGTATAATTATTTTCTGGGAGAGCTATGTGTTAATATTTCATTTTTTTATACTTACAGCTGAGTGAACTCAGACTGCTTTCTTATGGGTAACTAAGATGTGTTGGAGCAGCTGCTATGTGTCCTTAAATGGAGATGATTTTGGCTTCTTCCAAAGAAAGATAAAATCATTCTCTGAGCAAATGTCTCATTATGTAAAGAATCAACTAAAACTAACAGGAAAATAGTATTTCCGCAGAGATCTTCTGTGAACATTGCTAAGGGAAAATTTACAACTTGAAAGTAAAACCCAATATTTAAAAGTATTGTCTGAATAATGTCTGACATTTGCTCAGTGCTCTGCAAGCATTTTTTTTTCTTTCAATCCTTTCATAGTAAGAATCTGCTTTCATCATCAATTGCCAGTGATGACTGAAATACAAAACCTAGGTTTGAAATACAAGCATAAAGTGATTTACATTTATGTGTCAAAGATGATATATCTGTTGAGAGACTGAGGATTCAAATTGGGATGTTTAGTTATAATTCAATGAGAGATTGGCATGTTTGGAAGGAAGAATCACAATTTGAACGTAGATTTCATAGAGTAGCATACATCAACTAAGAAATTTTTATAGCAATAGATAAGTTACTGAAAAGTTTTATTTTTAGAAAGCCTACTTTTTAATTTTGCCTGCCAGATACACGTTCATTTGAGAATGAAGTTTAGAGAATGGATCACTGTAGTATAGGCACTTCTAGTTCTAAGAAAGAGAATTAGTAATACCAGTAATACTCAGTTGGATTAACCTAGAAACTGCCATGGCCTGAATAAAATATGCCATAGATATTTCACATGTTGCTGCATTTTCTTTAAAGGCATACACATGTGTGCCCACACATGCTCACACACACCTTAGAAGGATGCTAATTGTGTGTGCATCAGAATTGGTAAATGGACACCACATGTACTTTGCAGATTTGTACAAGGGTGGGAAATATCTGTGTTTACGCTTTTTTTTTGTTAGTTGTGACTCATTATTATTTTTATTATTAGTCTAAATGGAACTCTAGGAAGGATTACATTTTAGTTTTAGCCAGAATCAGCCTAAACAGAAAGTTGTTTAATAAATAGAAGCATTGGTGAGCTACAGTATAATCAGTATAGTATTCCTCAAAAACCCCACAGCTAGGGGCTGGAAATTGTTTTTAGAGGTGCTTTTTCAGAATATTCATTTCCAATCAAACTGTATAATTGGAATCCATTTTTAGTCACATGACCATAGGCAACTTTCCTAAGCTACCTTGTCTGTAGAATTGGTTTGTTGTGAGGGTTTAATGAGGTGAATTGTGTGTAGTGACTGTTAAGAGTTTATGCAACACAGTGTCTATTCACTGTCCTTACTTTTTTCTTTTAGAAGAGGATTCTTAACCTGTAGTGCATGGGTAGAGTTCAGTGGTCTTTGAACTTGGATAGGAAAGATTACATCTTTATTTTTACTAAACTCTAAATGAGATTTAGTACTTCTTCAGTTCTGGCTATAAATCATAAACTGCAAAATCGTTAACAGAACAATTGATGTCACTGTAGCAATCTCAGATAATTTCATATGTTATAGTTCTGGCAGAGAGCTTAAAATACTGTTTATATTCATCACTGTTTTGAAATTACCATAATTTGATCAGCCTGTAGATACTGTCATTTAATGTATTAAAGAAGCACAAGTATTGCAAATTTGTTTTTTTAAAGCAGCTATTTCAGTGTAATTAATTTTCTCTGTAGTCCTATGCATCTTATTTTTTAGAACAGTTCTAAATTTATAGAATTATTGCAAATCTAGTGTAGAGGGTTTCTGTGTACCCCACACACCGTTCCCCCTATTGTTAACATCCTCTATCTGTATGGAACATTTGTCACAAGAGTTGCATCAAAATAGACTATTTTAACAAATACCCAAACTTCATTCAGATCCCCTCAGTTTTCTGGAGTATCCTTTTTCTTTTCCGGGATTCTATCTAGGATACCAGATTGCATGCAGTAATCATGTCTCCATTGGTCCCATTGGTTGTGACAATTTCTCAAGACTTTTTTTTGATGACCCCAAACAGTTTGAAGAGTGTTGCTGAGATATTTTATAGAATATTCCAAGTGGGTGTATGTCTGATGTTTTCCTCATGTTTAGACTGGTTAATGTGTTTTTTGAGATAAAGGCCAGAGCAGTAAAGTGCCATATTCATTACATGCCAAGTGCACATGCTATCAGTGTGACTTATCACTGTCACTGTTAAACCTTCATCACCTGGCTGCCATGTAAAGCCTGTCGGGTTTCTCCATTGTAAAGCTCCTCCCCCGACCCCTTCCTTCAGTGCTCTCCGGAAGACAGTCACTGTGCACAGCCCACACTTATGCATCACTACCTTTAGAGTGAATGTCTCTAAGAATTATTTGGAACTCTGTGTATTTTATGTATTCATAAACATCCTGAGAACAGATCAGTAAGCCTTAGCAGTCTGCCAGAAAAGTCCATGGCATGAAAAGTTAAGAATTCCTGTGTTAGAGGATGTTTCTTTAGTTGTATGGGGCAGCCCTTTTTGGAAAGAGAAGGACTGAGTTCTCAAACAGGCTAAAATCCAGACCTCTTAGTTTGCTTTTTTAGGCCCTGTCTTTCTAGCTTCATCTCTTATCACATTCCTTTGCATTCTGGGCTCTGGCCCCGTACAGCTGCTCTGAATAGGCTATTGTTCTATTTTAAGCCTCCCTACTTTTTTGTAGGAATGTCCTAACCAACCTTTCTGCCCAACAAAGTGCTGGTTTAGTTTGTTTCTGCTGTGCAGCTATCCCTGCCTTCTGTCAAACAATTTTGCATGTACCTCTACTATCTGACTCCTTTCATTGCATTTTAAGTGTATGTACCTAGAATAGACTGCAAGCTATGAGAGCTCATCCAATAACTCGTATTTATGCTGCAATTTATTCCTTATAGTACTATTACCTAGTAGAGAACCTAGCTCCTAGTAATTGTTTTTTTTTTTAAGATTTTGTTTATTTATTTATTTTTAGAGAGAGAGGAAGGTTGGCTCATAGTACTTCTTAAATACTGATTGAATGAATGATTGCATGGGAGAACCAGAAAAGGTTACAGGGTTGGTGGTGATGGATCCTGCAGAAGTAAGTGTTAGGGACAATTATAAAATCCTTCCCAAGTTTAAGCTAACTGTAGTAGAGGAGGAGGATGGGAGATTAGGGGTAAGAGTAGAATAACTGAGAAAATAACTTTTTTTCTTGTCATTAAAAAATGTTTAAATGTATTTGGAGGGTGAGAGTGAAAGAATGCCAAAAAAAATAAAGTGTAAAGGTAGGCTGAACCATAAGCCCACATTCCCTAAACTATATTTTGGGCATTTTAATATGACTATATATTAAAATTATAATATAAATTTTAATGAGTTTGTTGTTTTTAGCATATGAATATGTCATAATTTATCAAATTAGTCTCTTATTAGATAGTAGGTGATTTATAATTTTTGCCAATATAAACTATATCAAATAACACTGTGATGTACATCTGTATAAATTTTTTATCTCCTTGTGTCTTTTTTTAGTCTATTGGCTGAGTAAACTTGTTACAAATAAATGTTAGTTTATTCAAAGATGATCAAGCTCTTAAATGAATTTGATTTGTATTTGAATTCCAATTTAATAATTTTGAAGGTTTTGGTAATTAAGTGACAATATTTCCTTTCATATTGATAAACTTCTTTGAGAAAATGATCTAAGAATAGAATTTTTCTTGGTGAAGATAAGACTGAAATTGGCAAACATGCAGAGTGATGTGACTGTGTCACCCTAGCAACTAAAAGACCACCCTTTTTGGTTTAGATCACATGGCCTTTGAACTGTGCTTCTGCACCAAGGATGGGGGAGATATCTAGCTTAATTTAGGTCTGAGCTTTTATATAAAGAATTTGATTATAACGTTTTAAGTCCTTGATTGCCTGAGGTGAGACCCTCTAAAACATAATAGCTTTTGCCCTTCAGTTACACACTTATCCCTCTAAGTTTATAGAAAATGAGTGCAACTGATCCTTGATTTTTTTCAGTATGGACGCATTCTTGAGAATGTTACATAAAATTGATTTTAATATGTGGAATTCATGTTTACCTTATCAAGCAAGAGATATAAAGTGTCTTAGTGGAAAAGATTAATAAGCTTAATTTCCAAATGTATAGATATTGTAACTTTTTATCAGCAATTTAATGTACTGAGAGTTTCACATTATTTTTGAAATATCTCAGTGAATCTGCACTTTATCTTTAACGCATTTCCAAATTAAATCTTACAAAGCATAGCAAAAGGATTTGAACATACTTGCTGTTTCCATTTGCCCTTGAGTTGGTCAGAGGTGGATGGTACGTGGGTTCCAAGACCAGCCCTAGCGTTAGGATCAAGAATGTTCTGGTGTAGTTGTTTATTAGGCTTCTCTGTTAATATATTCATTCTTGTAGGTTTATTGCTTAGCTGGGGCCATGGGTATCTGAAGAGTTTATTTTTGATTCCAACATTAATATGTTGAGTTTTAAAAATCTAACTTGAAAAAATCTAATAATTCAGTATTTGGATAATTATGAATTTGTGTAATCAGAAAGTTCTGGAGATTTCACACCTCCATAATGGGGCTTAGTATTACCACCAATGACTGTCTTTCAAATTCATCTCTAAAATGCAAGCTAAAATTAGATTAGTTAGGTAGATTACTCAGAGATTTGCTGGGTCTGAAAGAACTGAAACTAGACCTTAAAGCAGGGGTGTCAAACTCATTTTCACCGGGGACCACAGCAGCCTCGCAGTTGCCTCCAAAGGGCTGAATGTAACTTTAGGACTGTATAAATGTAACTACTCCTTAACAGTTATGCGAGCGCTTGGCGCTGCCACCCGGTAGAAGCAAGGTGGAGGGCCAGACAAAACAAGGTGGAGGGTTGAATTTGGTCGACAGGCCTTGTGTTCGCCACCTGCACCTTAAAGGCTGGAAAACAAATTTTATTCAGATGTAAGTTTGTAGACTGTTCTTTGAACTATAATCTTTAAAGTATATACATAGTTTTACTATATATATATATATCATTGCTCTGAAAAATAATAATGGAGATTTTAAGTAATGATAATTCAGAAGATGGTAGCCTTTTGTACATAGTTAACTTCTAGACTGCTGAGTATTTAGCAGATATTGTCAGGTTCTGTGGTGAGTACCAGGGACTACAAAAGAATATGGCCTGGCTTACCATGATGCAGATTGGATGGGGAAAAGGACCACTGTCATGGTTACTGTCATAATACTCTAATTATAATACCCACCTGTGCTCTTGGAAATATTTTTGAATTTTTTTGAAGGCTGAAAAATATACTTGAGGGGTTGGAGTTAATTGTCTTCTTTTTGTTAATTGTGTGCTGTGGGCCAGGTGATAAACTTGGCCCCCAGTAGTTAAAAAAAAAAAACCCAACATTTCTGGTCCTTAAATATTGTAGAAAAATTTGTGAAGGGATGTTAAATTGAACAGTAATCAACTTGCTTCTATTTTATGTTCTCACTCTATAGAGCACAATCTAAACTCCTCTTATGAAGAGTTTTTTATTTGCCCTTGAGTTGGTCAAAGGAGTTCCAAGACCAGCCCCTAGCATTAGGGCTCTTATTAGGGCTCAAAACTCCTCTTATGAGGGAGTTTAGACAGAATTTTACCATAAGGAGTTTAGAAAGAATTTTACCATAAGAATCTTTCCCACAGTTGACTCTTGAAACATTTTTTAAACACTTAAATGTGTAGAACTGTTTTAAAACACTTAAATGTGTAGAACTGCACTGTCGGGAGAGGGGAAAAAAGTAGTTAGTATACTTTCTTGGAAAGCAAACTCAGATCATCCCGACTGGCACGAGGTATGTGCTGTAAAAGCCTACTCCCCGCTCCCCGTAAGATATCATTATGAATAGTTCCTTCTGTATCCTTTTAGAGAAACCCTTTCATACATTTTTAAATAATCTAGGCAGTTTTTTAGTCCTAAAACATATTTATTTTATATTTTTCTCTTATGTCTTGATAGTCAAATTTGATGAAAGACTTGACAAAACATTTTGGCAATCTGATTTTAAAAATAAGTAAAATATATTAGCAGTTATACTACAGTTTTGTTTTAGTAAAATCTGGTTCTCTAGTCTGGTACATTTGTTATCTATAACCTTGGGCAAGATCCCAAATAGATCCACATTACATTAAATACTTTATTTTTATAAACTTCCCTTTATTTCCATTTCATACAGTATCCCTTTTGTGAATTGTCAATTGTACCCTTAATTCTTTCCAGTCTGTTTGCCAATAAAAGCCATCAGCTTTATTCATTAAAATTAACAAATTAAGTTTATTAAATTCTATGGTTAATATATTTCACCTTTAGTTTTTAAAAAGTAAAGTTTACAATCTTTTTATGAGTAAAATTGATAATTAAATTTGAAGACTTAAGCTTCTTTTTTTCCCTTAACTTCTAATTGATTTGATTTTCAATCGTGGATAATGACATTTTCACCTTTTGCTTGTGCGCTGTGACTGATAAGACCGTATTTCATGCAGGGGTCGTTCCTTTATTGGCATTGAAAAACCCACAGCAATGCTAACACAGATTGGACATGAAACACATTGATTTTTGAGAGGGAAAATGTTCCTTCCTCCAAAAAAAGAGTTAAATTAATAGTAATTAGTTGCTTAGCATGATGGAAAGCAGTAGTACCTTTAGGGTTCTCTTTATTTTCATGCACATGTATTTTAAAGATGTAAAAATTAGTATATATTCCTTTCATGAATTTTTTTAATCATTTGTTTCTAGGGCCTTTTACCATTGAAGTAACCTGATGTGTTTGCATTGTTATTTCAGTAAAGCATAGTAAGATGGTGAGGATAGCTTTATAGTTAGTAATAAAGACAGAAAGATGAAATGATACCATTAAAAACAGCTCCTTTTATACACTTCAAGAGTCAAGATGTACACCTGGGCTTTGAATAGGTCACTCTGAGGACCAGGTTGCCAATAGAATTTTTTTATATGATTTTTGTTTTTATTTTGTTAGAGGAAATATGTAGTAATATACTTCATAAATAATTACATGGACTTAGTTAATATATAGATTTTTATTAAATGTATAGTTAGAAATAATAGTATGTAAGTAATAATGTAGTATGTAAGATAGATTTTATTTATGCATAGTTCCTTTAGTAATCATATAATCCATGTTTTTTCCTTCTCATGGTAAATAAAAGCTCTTTAAATTCTATGTAGTTTATAGTTTACTTTTATCCTTATTATTCAGCTTTATGAATTTATTTTTGGGTGAGGCATTATGATTCTTTTACCAAAAAGCTCTTCTAGAGTGCCTCTGCAGATAGACTATTCCAGGAACCAGAGGAAGATTTGCTGTGTTACTTGACATGTTGTGAGTGATGAGCTAAGGAACAAAGGCAAATGAAACAGAGATAACAAACTTGAAGAATTGCAGAGGTTGTATTCCAGTTAAGTGTGGTAGCTCTAGATTATCTAAATTTAACAGTATGTCCAGGACAGGCCAAGGAATTTTGAGCTATTTTCAGCTGCAAATAATAAGCTTATTTTAGAAGCATGTTTGACCATTAAGTGACATATTTTGGCAACTTTCCATATCATCTGGGTCTCATCTAGGTAGCATGTATTTGGGATTGCTGTAGGTGTCCACTATTTACAATAAAAGGTGATTGTATGTTATGTGTCCATAAATCTGGTCTACATACGGGGAGTTCGGATTCTCCTCCAACTGGTAAACTACTGTTTTCTTCTCTAAAGCCCCACTGCCACACTGTGTCTTAGGTATTTTTAGGTAAAACGTCTAAATCAGGAATTTTCTTACATCCCTGAGTTTGGTAATTACCAAATAAGTATGAAAAATGTATACTTATAAAAAGTGTCCTAGTCCCACCTGTACAGATTTTGAAATGTTTGTTACTTGGGCGATGCCCTTTCACTACCATACTTTAAATTAGCTCGCACAGTTATATGCCTTTGTAATTATCTTTTAGATTTCATGTTCATGTTAGTTAAAGCTATGTTGTTATTCAAAAGCTATAAATATAAATTGTATATTTATAAGTTTAAGTTGTCATGTTCTCCTTTATTAATTACATTGGCTATAGTCAAGAAGAAAAATGACCAACTACTTGAAATTCTAAGTAAAAGAGCATAACAACAGTAATTTCCTATTTTATTGATATATGAATTTTGAAATTTTTTTCTAGAGATATTCAAATATCTCTTCAGTGTCTTATTCAGCTTCTAACAAAACAATATCTGTGTTTTCTGAAGTATTGTCAAAATGTGTATTTTACTACCACTATATAACTGCCACAAAATGGTATGCTTCTACTGACCAGTTAGGATTTTATTGACTAGAAATTTCTAATTGTTTTCTCACTACTTGGTATAAAAATGTTTTACTAATGGGTCATAGGGTAGAAAGTATCTGAATATAAACTACTTTTTTCTTTTTCATATTATCAAACAAGATTGTCCTCTCTTTTAATAGAAGCCTTCTTTGTTTTCCTAGAATATTGACAAGTCTTAAAAACCAGCTGTAGGTTGTTATAGGGAAGAAAAAATAAAAAGCAAACAAATTATTAACATGTAAATCTCATGTTCATGTGGAAGGTACCCAGGGGAAAAGTAGGGACTCAGACATGGCTTTAGAATTCAGGATGGGGAAAGAGGAAGGGAGGATGTAGGCCTCTAAGGGGAGAGTAAATGATATTTAGGAAAGATAAAAGCCTCTTAGAATAGGAAATTTGATAGCCTGTGAGAGAGTTTGACTGCGTGAGGTGTCTGCTTCTAGTCTCCTCCCCTGTGCTGAGAGTCAATTCTCCCTGATTGACAAAACTCCCCGGGAGTGCATCATTTATGACAATTGAGTTCCTTTTGGAGGATCTTTAGGCAGATGAATGAAGCCCAGAAAAGTCTCTACCTGCATTTTCTGGGTTTTTGTTGTTGTTGTTGTTGTTGTTGTTGTTTGTTTTTTTTTTTTTCCCAGTGTTTACAGCACAAAATACTCTGTCAGAGCAGCATATTTTGGAGTGGCATATCCTGGACTCCCATAGTTATATTTCGGCATGCCATATTCTGCTACCCTTCATTATCAGCTCTGTTCTAGCATTCTTGGTGTACAGTATTTACTTATCTGGTCTTTTATCTCAGTTATTTGCAGACAGAGGATAGCACCAAAATGATGAAGAGATGCAAAGTTGTAGCCAGGATAGTCATTGTATCATCTACAGCGGGGGTGTCAAACTCATTTTCATTGGGGGCCCCAGCAGCCTCACAGTTGCCTTCAAAAGTCCGAATATAATTTTAGGACTATATAAATGTAATTACTCCGTAACAGTTAAGCCAGAGCTTGGTGTTGCCACCACATAGAAACAAGGTGCCAGGCTGGATAAAACAAGGTGGAGGGTGGGATTTGGCCCACGCGCCTTGTGTTTGCCACCTGTGATCTAGTGTACCTTTGAGTACTTAGGTATTCTCCCCTGGCAGACAAGGCCTTCAGTTCCCCTCAGTCCTATTTTAGAGTAAAGAGAAAAATAAAGTGCAGATATCCTTGTGGTTATTATGTATTTTGTTTTTTGTCAAGGGTCTATCTTATTAGTCTTAACTATAATAATAGCTCCATTCTATTTAGTAATGCATATATCCTTATAACCACAACTCAGGTCAAGGCATAAAAAGTTTCCAGGATGCAATAAATGTAGCTTGTGCCTCTTTTGTGTTGGTATAACAACACCCCACAGCCCACCCATTTTACTATTGACCTTAAATCATCATTGAGTATGTATGGTTCTGAGTCTGGATTCTTTTGCTTAACATAATGCCTCTAAATCTCAACCATGTTGTTGAGTATAAAAATTTTTCTTTATTGCTGTGCAGTGTTGTTTTATACATGTACCACAATTAATTACCCATTCCTTTGTTTATACATATTTGGGTTCTTTCAAGTTTATTATGACAAGTTCTTTTTGCTTCTAGTGTTGTTGAATGGGATGTATATAAATATTTACCTATAATTCAGCTTGTTTTTACCTTGTAGAAAAAACAATTTTACTGAAATATTATTTGCAAAGTATACTTTTAATAGGATTATTGAGGTATAACTTACAATAAAGCTCAGCCTTTAAAAAGTGCAGCGTGTTTTGACAAATATATATAGAAATGTGTACCGCAGTTGTCATGTTGTACATCATTTGCATCACCTCTAAAAGTTGCCTTTTTCCATTAGGTCATCAGTGCTTACTGCAGCCCTGGCAACCACTGATCTGTTACTGTCTCTTTAGTTTTGCTCTTTCCAGATGTGGCATAAATAGAATCAGACAGTATGTACCCTTTTGAATGGGGCTTCTTTCACTTAGCTTACTGCTTCTGAGATTCATCCAAGTTGTTGCATGTATCAGTTGTTTTTGTTGCTGAGTAGTATTGCATTTTATGGAGAGCACATAGTGTATTCGTTTATCTGTCTGTGGACATAGGGATTGTTTCTAGGTTGGGGTGATTAGAAGTAAATATTTGTCTGCAGGTCTTTGTAGACACATGTTTTCACTTCTTATTAAATACCAATTTCAAGTCCCCATTTAATTGGTTTTGCCCAGCCCCCTTTTCTTTTCTTTTTTTGATATTTAGTTGACCAAGTGAAATGAGTCAGACAGAGAACAAATACTATTTGATGTCACTTATATGTAGAATCTAAAAAAAGCTAAAATTATAGAAATCAATCAGACACTAAAATGGTGGTTTAGGTGGGAAATACAGAGGTTTTAGCCAAAGGGTACAAGCGTTCAGTTATAAGATGAGTAAGTTCTGGGAATATAATGTATAGAAAGGTGATTATAGTTAATAACACTGTAATATATACTTGAAATTTGCTAGGATAGTAGATCTTAAATGTTCTTATCACAAAAAATAAATGGCAATTATGTTACATGATGGAGGTATTAGCTAATGCTATTTGGTAATCATTTTGTATTCTGTAAGTGTATCAAGTCATGGTGTATACCCTAAAATTTACATAATGTTATATATTTATTATACTTCTGTAAAGGTGTTGGGAAAAAAGGGGCAATGAGGGGAATTCTTGTGATGGACATGTTTTTTATCTTCACTGTATTCACATCATACCCTGATTATGATATCATACTATAGTTTCGCAAGACATCACCATTAGGGAACCTGGATGAAATATACATGAGAGCTCACTTACATCATCTATTAACATCAAAATACAAAGTTTAACTAAAATATAAGAAAATCCATTCTGTAGGGTTATTTGTGGATCTTTATTCTGTTCCATTAGCTTATTTTTATGTCAGTACCATACTATTGTGGTACTTATAAGTCTTGAAATAAATTAGTGTCAGTTCTCTACATTTCCATAGAAATTTTAGAATTCAATTGTCAACTTCTAAAAACCTGGTTGGATTTTAGTTGGGACTGTGTTTAAGCAATATAGGGACGATTGACATCTTCAAACTGATTCTATCAGTACTTTGTTTTAAAAAAGATTTCCTATAATTTGTTAATAGTATTTTACAGTTTCCAGTGTCCAGGGATAAGAAGCTAACAAATTGGTTAAATTTTATCCCTAAATATTTTATGTTTTGGGGGTGTAAGTGATGTTAAAAATTTCCATTTTTTGTATGCTACCACATAGAATTGTGACTATTTTTATGTTGACTCTGAATTGTGCAGCCTTGCTAGAAGTCACTTATTCTAGTAGTATGTTTATTAATTAGTCTATTAATGTGGTGAGTTGCATAGATTTTCAAATGTTGAACTCAACTTGCATTACTGGCACAAAACCCAGGCTATATTATCCTACACCTATCTCTTTGTCTGGGTTTGATTTTATTTGATTTTTATAGGGATTTTTATATCTATGTTCATGTGGGATGATGATCTGTAGTTTTGCTGGTTTTGGTATCAGAATAATGCTGACCTCATAAAGTGATTGAGGTCACTGAATGAATGTGTGGAAGATTGATGTTCTTTAAACGTTTGGCAAAATTCTACAGTGAAACTGTTTGGGTCTGGAGATTTATTTTTCTGGAGGTTTTTTTTTAACCACAAATTAAATTACTCTGATAGTTAATAGAGCTATTCAAATGATCTGTTTTATATTGGATGAATTTTTAATATCTATTCTATAGGATCTGTAGTGATATCCTCTGTCTCATTCCTGATAGTGTAAATGACATCTTCTTTGTTTTTCCTCAGTCTAGCCTAGAGGTTTATCAGTTTTATTGCTCTTCTCAAAGAACTGGCTTTTCTTTGCCCCCTCCATTGATTTTTTTCTTTTTTTCTTTTTTTTTTTCTGTTTTAAACTTAGCTTATCTGTGTTCTAAGCCTGATTTTCTTACATCTGCTTGCTTTGGTATATATTTTCTAGTTCTAAAGATGAGTTTAGATTATTGATTTGAGACCTTTCCTTTTTTCTAATGTATCTGTTTAGTGCTATAAATTTCCCTCTTAGTACTGCTTTAGGTGACTCCCACAGATTTTGATATATTTTCTTTCATTTTGCCAACCCATGTATTATTTAGAAGTGTGTAAGTTTAATGGTACCAAAAATGGTGGTATTGTTTTAATTTGAATCTGCAACCACTCCAAAATATATTGTTTTAAATACTGTTACTTTATAACATGCTTTATTATTATTCAAGCTCTGCCTTACTAGCTTTCTCACAATGTTTCTTTCACTGCTTTACGTTTTCTATAGGTAGGATCTACTGTTAATTGAGATACTGTAATATCAGTATCTCAATTAAGGAATAGACTCATTTTTTCCCAGTGTCTCCTATGATTAGTCAGATATTCCATCTCAAGAGTTAATTTTGTTAATTAATGTTTTCTTATAAAGTTGTTCATTTTATCTAAAATTTTAGGTTCATTGATACATTGTATATTACAATATAATTTAAAGTTTTCTTTGCATAACTGGTTTTATATTAATATAAACACACATACACACACATGAGAGGGGAAAGGAGCCTCTTAAAACTACTTACCTTTAGTGTTGGGAAAGCAGCCATATACAATGTAAGAGAGTGAACATGGTGACGTTGCTATAAACTTTAACTTCTGGGCCCTGATTTTTAGATTTCTTACAATTTTCATGTATCATAAAATTTCCTTTTGATTATTTTCAGCCATTTAAAAATATAGAATCCATTTTTAATATACGGGCCATAGAAAAATAGATGGTGAACTGAATTTGCCAACTTCTGTTCTACCTGATTTTTTATTTTAGAAAGACGAATTAAAGTTTTCACTATGATTGTGAGTTATTTATTTCCCCATTTATTTTTAATAGTTTTTCTTCATATGAGATAATATAGTATTAAATATATTAGCTTTCATGATTATTTTATCTTCTTGGCATATTTTACCTTTTACCAATATAAAACTTTCTCATTTTCATTTAATACTTTTTGGTGAAAGGAAGATGAATTTTTATGACTTCCAAAAATGATATTGGCATCCTGCTTCTATTTTGTTCATGTTAACAAGTGTTGTGAAAGATAGTGTGCAATCCATGATAACTCTTGACACAAATGAAAACATTAACTTTTATATTGGGCTTGATTTTCAGTAACTTGTAGTGTGGAAGTTTGAAGGCACTTGGCTACCTTCCTTTTTCCACATGATAAGTTTTTTTTTGCAATTTTTTTTATTGTTGTTCAGTTACAGTTGTCCTGCCTTTTCCCCCATTGCTCTCCCCTGCCCCATCACCTCCCTACTCCCACAGTCAATCCCCCTGCATTGTCCGTGCCCAAAAGTCAGTCCTCTGTTCATGTTTTGTGACTTGCCCCTTCCCATTCTTTCCCCCATTGTGCCCCTTCCTCTTGCTTTCAGGTCCCTGTTGGTTTGTTCTTTATTTCCAAGTATCTGGTTCTGTTTTGCTTGTTTGTGTGTTTTGTTGATTAGGTTACACTTACAGGTGAAATCATATGGTATTTGCCTTGTTTATTTCACTTAGCATAATGTTCCCCAGTTCTGTCCATGCTGTCATGAAGAGTAGGAGTTCCTTCTTTCTTTGTGCTGCATAGTAGTCCATATATAAATGTACCATGTGTTAATGTTCCAAAGCTAAGATAGTGCTATCTAGAAGTGTGAAGTGTGTCCCAGTGTGTACTCAAAGTTTCTGTTGTGTCACTCGCAGAGGGAAAAGGCAGCCCCCCTCTGCTTCCAAATGCTTTTGGGTATAATGCTTGGAACCAAATAGGTAATTGGTATTAGTAAGACTTTGTAAATTCTCTTCAGCCTACCAAATGTGTAATTAAGAGGAGACTGTTTCTGTTTTATAAACTAATGTGTGGAAAACTTTAACATTTCCTGAAATGTTAAAGTTGCTTTTGTTAGAACTTACAAAAGAGAAGTAGTTCCAGGGTATATAATGTGTTTTTTTTTTTTCTGTGTGTAGTACAGAGCAATCCTGTGCTATTTCTGTCAAACTCTCTTTTAGCCTTGTCAAGACTGGAGCCTGAACAGCACTGTGAATTATAATCAAAATGAGTTTTCATCAGTTGTCCCTTTTCTATGTGACTTTAATAGTGTAACATTGTATTGTAAGCAAAATCATAAAGGTAAAGTGGCTGCCTTGCTGCTTGAGACTTTGCAATATGATTTAAAAATATCACGCTTTAGGTACTTCAGATTGTATTCTGTAACTTCATTTAAGATAGCATATATAAAGTCCTCATTATAAAAGCCAAAATATCTTCTTAATTGTCATTTTTAGTAATAGGCAGATATGAACTGATGTTTAAAATTACTTTTAAGTTCTCCTGCAGCATTTGGTTGTTTTTAGGTTTCATGCTTTTTTTTAACTACTTTTATGAATTATGGTTGAAGTTTGGTAAGGAAGATTATCACGCTGCTGATTAGGTAATTACAAAGGAAGAATTTTTTTTTAATTCCTCTTTGCCCAATTTCATAGCTCAATTTTTATTTTTTCTAAAGGATTTAGATCAAGGTGCTCAAATCAGAAGAATAAATTCTTACATTTTGTTTTGCATATATTTATTGAAGTATCTGGCAAGTCCTTTAGTGATCCATCCTTCCAGTGGTTCAAGTGCTATAAACCAAGTGGTATTGTCATTTGCTTTTCTCTTGCAGACATATTTTCCCTAGCGTTTGCTTCCTCTTTCTTGATGCCAAAATGAGAAAAGGCTTTTCTTTAGGAAGTTGCTAGCATGGAAAATTTTTTAGTAGATTTCTTATGGAGAGTAGAATAGTTAATGTCTTCTTAAGATCATCATCTGTTGCTTAGGTGCTGACCTTACTGAAATAGGCACAAGATGTATAGGGCAAAACATAGCTTCAAATATTATGGTACAGGTCATTCCTGAAATGGAGGAGCCTTTTTAGATCTTTGGAAGAAGAGACTGTAGATCCTTAAGCCACTTTATGAGTTTTTTATTAGATGTGACAACAGTATACAAAACCAATATTTAAAATACCTGTCAACTCAGCATATAAGTAAAATATGTATTTACTTTTAGTCTCCAATTTAATTATATATTTTTAGAATTATAGATTATAGCACAATTGTTTTACCAAGTCATTCTGGTAACTTCCAGATTTTATGTTGAGTTTTGGAATTATTGATATGATCTTTTGTTTCGCTAGCTTCTGTTGTTTTAATTCCTGTTTGAGTAACAGTTCGACAAAAAAATGTTGTGAAATGATTTCCCCATGAAATTGATAGTCATTAAGTAACATGGAGTTGCAGTAAGTAGAGACTTAATATCAACAATATTATTTATGGTGCTGAATCTTCTCAGCAATTAGTTTCAATTTTTTTTTCAGCCCTTGCGATGTGAAATTTGCAATACCTTCTTAGTTAATTAGGCTGTAGCCGAAGCAGTGTCACTTTTTTTGTTGGGTTGCCTGGGTTTGAATCCCAGCTGTCCCAGCGGAACATATGCTGGTTGTAGTGTTGAGATGGGAGAATTTTGGGGGTCTGACTAATGCAGGGATCCACCAAACAGAAAGGATGCCACTTATGGATGGAACAGGATCCTGAGAGGGCCTTTTTTGTGTGCCAAAAACTGGAGGTAACTCTATTCTTTGTATGATGGAGAGACTTGATGCATGTCCTGGGTAGTGGAGAGGACATACAGGGGGTTGGAGCTGTAGCTAGTTACCAATTATAGTGAAAGTAATTCAGTACTGTAGCAACTAACATATTTGTATTGGTATATACTGGCTGAATATATCCTGGATTGTATGTTAGGCAAAGGAGAGAATGAAATTCATGACAGAGTGTCCAGTTAACCTGCCCCTAAAACAACTGTGTGTCACTTACACTCCAGATACCTGCCCATCTCTTAGTTTTGTGCTCCGTTATCACCTAGTTTCTTTCCTTAGTCTGCCCATTCTGTCCTGTCTTTCTCCTGCCTGAAACATCCTGTCCTAGTATTATTTGACAATCCTATTAATTTAAAGGGTTAATCTATGGCTAGTTGATGTCACACAATTAGTGATTTATTCAGAACTAGGTCTTGTCCAATAGCATCTTTGGAAAAACACAGGATAAAAATATTGCTGCACATTTGAATTCTTTTAAAGTTGCTTTGTGGTGTTTGTATATAGCATCATTTAACTTGTCAAGGAATTTATGTTCCTACTTGATTTACCTACTTGTATTAGTTTCCTGGAGTTACTGTAACAAAAACACAAACCAGGTAAGTTAAACAACAGGAATTTATTTTCTCACAGTTCTGGAGGTTTGAAGTTCAAAATCATGGTGTCAGTAGAGTTGGTTCCAGGTCAAGTTTCTAGTACTTTTCTGGCAGTCTTTTGTTTTCCTTGGTTTTACATACATCATTCCAATCTCTGCTTTCACCTCTGTGTAATGAAATGTCTCTCCCCTCGGTCCCTGTCTGTGTTCAGAGTTTCCCTTTTCATGGTGCATGAGTCATGTTGGATTAGGGCCCACCCTAATGGCTTCCTGTTAAATTGACTATATCTGCAAAGACCCTGTTTCCAGATAAGTTCACATTCTGATATACTGGGGTTAGGACTTCAACATATCTTTTGAGGGGACACAATTCAACCTGTTAAAACCAGTATTAAATTTTTGTTTCAATGATAGAAGTTTGAAGATAGCTGTTTATTGTTGATTTTTATTAAATAAAAAAATGTTTAATTATTAGAGTATTTTTTTCTAAATGATACCATTTACACTAGAGACTAAAGTCATCTGGCTTATCTGCTTACTAGTCATATTTTTATGGATATTTACTATTTTATGCAAACATTTTAGCTTTTGAAGTTTTAATGTAATTAAATGATATTGTGATGAATGACAATATGAAATCTGAATGCTTCAGATACTGTTTTTATTTCCTTTTGGAAACCCTTTTGGTAATGTTTATCTAGTCTAGCCATTGTACATTCTTTTATTGTACTCCTTTCAGAAATGATTAAACTCTTAATTAAACTTGTACATTTACTTTGTAACTTTCTTGAGTTTTTCAAGTTATGTTGTATTCACAAGTGTGATTTCAGATAGTCTTAAAAAAATGAAAGGCAGAGTTCTCTTTTTAAAATGAAAATCATTGGGAAAATATTAGATGGTATATAAATATTTCCTTTAGACACTATTAGAATACTAAGAGTTAAGCATGTTTGTGCAGGTTTTGACTGGATCATCTCGTCAAGGTTACTCACCTTCTGGCTATCAAGATTTCACAAAGTGGGAATCAGTGCTGAAAATAAAAGAAGGACTACTGAGGCAGAAAGAAATTGTAATTGATCGGTGAGTCTATATGTTTTTTAAATTACTGAATACTTTAGGCATATAGAAATGTAGATTTTAAAACATACTTTTGTATCCACCATGTAGAGTTTAAAAAATAGAACCTTACAAATACATTGATTTCTCATGTCTTTCCTTCTCCAGCCCGAGTCCCTTTAAGAACCAACGATGTGATCGGTTCTTATAACACTGGTTGGTGGGTCTGTCCTTCTTCTGCCATCCTCCCATTTCCATTAGAGTAATTCATTATTTGGAAACTTCTCTTCATCTTCTTACCCTTAGCAAATATCAAATTGGAAAGCTACTTTAAAGTGATTTTTAACTAATCTGTGTTAGATATGAAAGCACAGAAATGATGAAAATTATGACTGTTTGAAATCAAATGATTTACAGATAAGAATTTTGGATATTTGGGGGGACATTCCAAAAATTTGCATGTTTTGAGTACCAAAGCCCTGAAAAAAAGTTGTGCTGTACTTAACAGTTTTATGATTATTTTGAACAGTGAGCCTAATATTACCTAATTATATTATCTATGATGCATATTGATTCTTTGTCATTTATGCATACTTTTTATTTATTAAAAATTTTTTTCAATTATAGTTGACATACAATATTGTATTAGCCTCAGGCATACAACATAGTGATTAGACATTTATATATTTTACAAAGTGATCACTCCCATCAGTCTGGTACCCATTGAACACCATACATAGTTATTACAATATCATTGACTCTGTTCCCTATACTGCACGTTTTAAAAGCAGATCAAGCCCTGGCTGGTGTGGCTCAGTGGATTGAGCATGGACCTGTGAACCAAAGGGTCACCAGTTCAATTCCCAGTCAGGGCACATGCCTGGGTTGTGGGCCAGGCACCCAGTATGGGGCACACAAGAGGTAACTGCACATTGGTATTTCTCTTCCTCTCTTTCTCCTCTTTCCCCACTCTCTAAAAGTAAATAAATAAAATCTTAAAAAAATAAATAAAAGCAGATCAAAATTCAGACTTTTATTAATAGGATCTACTCTTCAAACAATCAGAATCAGTTGACTTATATTATTTTTTTGAACATCATTGTAATTAATTATTTTGAGGGGTATGAGTTAATAGAGTGTCTTAGTCCATTTGGGCTGCTATAACAAAATACCATAGCCTGGGTAGCTTATAAAGAACAGAATTTTATTTCTCTCCGTTATGGAGGCTGGGAAGTCCAGACACTGGCAGATTCAGTGTCTGGCAAGAGCCAGCTTCCTGGTTCATTGTCTTCTCCCTGTGACCTTACATTGTGAAAGGGGCCACCGAGCTCTCTGGGGCCTCTTTTATAAGCATACCAATTGCATTCTTGAAGCTTCTGTCCTTATGACTCAATTACCTCCCAAAGGCCCCCTCTCCTTATACCATCATATTGGGCATTAGGATTTAATATACGAATTTTGGGGGAGATACCAGTATTCATTTTATAGCAGTAGGAAATGCAGAGTCATTGTCATAACTATTAAAATATATCCTTCAATTCTATGTATTCTAGGACATCAAGGAAATAATCCAAAGTCATTCAAGTTGCTGTTTCATATTATGAATTTTAAGATTGATAATACTTTTAACTCTTATGCCAAATTATTAGAATACTAGAAGTTCTACTCTTAACTATTCTTAGAAAAGTGTATTTTTTATTATGTGACTTCAATTTATGTTTTGCAGGCAGAAGCAACAAATTACCCACCTACATGAGCGAATAAGGGATAATGAATTACGGGCACAACATGCCATGTTAGGACACTATGTAAATTGTGGGGATTCTTATATGTCTAATTTACAGGTAAGATTATAGAAGATTTTATCATTGTTTTATTAATAAAGGATGTGTTGGTTTTATGCTTAGCTTCTAAGATTAGGATATTTTTTGAATTAATAACCTTTTCACATGGTTTATATTTATATATGTAGTAAAAGATACCCAGGTACTGTCTTCCATCTGTCCACACCCCCCGTATACACAGGGACTACTGTTACCAATTTATAGTATGTCCTTCCAGAGTCCATGTATATCACTAGCAGATATATATGTATTTTATCCCCTAACTTTAACAAAAAGTACCAAAATACATACATTATTTGGCATCTTGCTTTTTTCCCTTTATCTTGTATAAAAAACAGTAATTATTTCCATATCATTAAATGCATAGCATCCTCTTTTTTTTTTTTTTGCTTTCACAACTGCTTGATTTCTCATTTGATGGAGATAACAATTTATTCAACCTCTTCCTGTTCATCAAAATTTGTATAGTTTCTAGTTTGGGGATATTATAACTAGTGTTATGGATAATAAGCATTTATAAACATTATTTTGTGCATTTGCAAGTTTTTTTGTAAGTTAGATTCTCAGAAGTGAAATATCTAGTTATTGTATGAATTGATCATTTTTGTTGATGTTGTCAAATTGCTATCCAGACAGCTTATTCTAATTTTTAGCTCCTACCAGCAGTATAAGACTCCCCCCACTCCCAACTCATAGCTGTGTTAACAGAGTATTCTCAGACTTTGAGATTTTTGTCCTTCTAATAAGTTTATATAAAGTCGGTGAGTGGAGGCATTATCTCCATGTGTTTTTTTTTTTTTTTCATTTTTTTGTGTTAACATACATATAAAATTTACCATCTTTCATTTTAACCATTTTAAATGTACAGTTCAGTGGTGTTGAATACATTTATAATACTGTGCACCATCATCTGTCTCTTGAGCATTTTTCATCTTATAAAAACTGAAACTGTACCCATTAAGCAATACCTTCTTATTGTTCTCCCCAATCCCTGACAATCACCATCTACTTTCTGCTTCTAAGTATCTTGTGTTTAGTGGAATCATACAGTATTCGTTTGTGTTTTTGCTTTTGTGACTGGCTTACTTCACTTAGCGTAATGTCCTTGCAGTTCATTCATATTTAAGCATGTATTGGAATTTTCTTTCTTAAGGCTGAATACTATTCTACTGTATGTATACCACATTTTGCTTAATCCATTCATGACAATGGATACTTGGTTTGCTTCCATATTTTAGCTACAGTAAATAATTTTGCCATGAACATATTTTATATTATTTATTTGAACATGGCAGTATAAATATGTCTGAGATCCTCTTTCCAATTCTTTTGAGTATGTAGCCAGATGAGAATAATTGGTAGATCATATGGTAATTCTGTTTTTAATTTCCTGAGGAACTGCTATAATGCTTTCCGTAGTGCCTGTATCATTGGACATTCCCACCAGTGGTGGACAAAGGTTCATTTTCTTCATATTGTTGCCAACACTTGTTATTTTCTACTTTTTTGATAATAGACATCCTAACCAAAGTGAGGTAATACCTGATTGTGCTTTTGATTTTCATTCCCTTAACAATAGTGATATTGACTATCTTTTCATGTGCTTATCGGTCAATTTTATATGGGCATACCTTGGAGATACTGGAAGTTTAGTTTCAGACCACCACAATAAAGTGAATACTGCAGTAAAGTGAGTTACATGATTAGTTTTTGGCTTCCCAGTGAATATAAAAGTTATGTTTACACCATACTGTAGTCTATTAAGTGTGCAATAAATAGCATGATGTCTGCAAAAATAATGCACATACCTTAATTAAAAAATATTTCTAAAAATGCTAATCATTGATGCAAGCTTTACAACCCTTCATTTTGTAAAAATGCAGTAGTTGCCAAGTGCTACTGAGAGCACAGTAAAATGAGGTAGGCCTGTGTCATCTTTGGAGAAATGTCTATTCAAGACCTCCGCCCATTAAAAAATTTTGTTGGTGTTGTTAAGTTTTAGAAGTTCTCTATGTATTCTGGATATTAATCCTTTATCAGATGTGATTTGCAAATATTTTTTTTCCATTCTGAGTTGCCTTTTTACTTTGTTGATAGTGTATTTTCATGTATAAAATATTTTAATTTCTATGAAGTCTAATTTTTCTACTTTTTTTGTTGCCTGTCCTTTGGTGTCAGTAGTTAAGAAATTATTGCTAAATCCAGTGTCACGAAGCTTTTGCCATATTTTCTTCTAATAGTTTTATAGTTAGGCCTCACATTTATATCTTTGACACATTTCGAGTTAATTTTTATATGTTATGTTAGGTAAGGCTCCAACTCCATTCTTTCACGTGTGGATAATCCAGTTTTCCCAGAACCATTTGTTGGAAAGACTGTCTCTTTCCCATTGACTGGTCTGGGCACCTTGTGTAAAATCATTTAATCATCTGTGTGAGGGTTTATTTCTGATAATGGTATTTTAATAGAACCATTCAGTTTGCCATGTAATTTTATTATTCTGAATAAAGGTTTTGCTTGAATTATACCATTATTATTATATTACCAAATGCATGTAAAATTTAATGTGTATCCAAAAGCCGAAGAAAATGTTCTTTGACACAGCATCAGGCCAGTAGAGGGCTCTCCAAGCCAGTCAGCAATGACAGAAGTACTTGGAAAGAAGTAGAAAAGGCTTAGACTACTAAAAATATTAGAAAGATTTTAAAGTATGTGAGGAGTTAAAAATATTGTTGAGAAATTTGATTTTAAAAGATTAGAGCAGTTAATAAAAGGGGATACCTGAAGTATTAAGTGGGTATGATAAATATATAAAATAAACTTTTTTATTTTTATTTTTATGGTTAAGTACAGTTGTCACCATTTCCCCCCCCTTCACTCCAGCCATCCCCACTACCACCCCTCGATCCTACCCCCCTTTGGCTTTGTCCATGTGACCTTTAAAGATAAACTTTTGTATTAGAAGTAGAGAGCTTACTTATTAAATGGCAGTGGTTAGAAGAAACAACAAATGTGACAATAAAGCATTTCTTTAGCAAAGTAATTTTTACCTTGGATCTATGAACAGCATTAGTTTTAATGCACATTTTGTGAATGCACATTTTCAGGTTCATAGCTTGTTCATTGTAAGAGTCTCGTGCTCTACTGACTGAGCTAGCTGGCGCGCCCTTAGCTTATTCATCTTAATTCTGTAACACATTAAACAAAGAAAATAATACCTTTAATATTCTATGTGTTCTAGGTTAAATAAAGAAAATTTTGAAATAATTCTTTTATGAATTTATAGATGAAAAAACATGTTCTTGAGAAGTAACTTCTATTTACTTTTTAAAAACTTTGAATAGCCTTTACAGTCACAATGACCTGAGACCTTAACCAAGGGACCTTAACCAAGTCTCATAGGTAGAAAATAAGTACTAGGTCTTTATCCTAAAATTCAAGCCTCCTAGATTGTTTTAGGGATAGAATTGATAGAACCAAAGAGTGATTTGTACTTCTAATGCCTTATACTAAAACTTCAACCTGTGGTTAATATGACTTCATGGGGGAAAAGCACAAAAATGCAAAGGACTCTTTTCTTTTGTTAAAGATCAAAGAAAAAAAGAGCTCTCTTCTTTCCATGTACATACATGTGAACCTTGGAAAGACAAACTGAATAGTATTTATTATACTTGATCAATGCATCATTCCCCCTCTTATTTTTGTTTTATCCTATTTCTTTTCATTTGTGTAATTTTTTCTGTATCTTTTCCCTCCAGCTACTTTTTATGCTACCAAGTCCATGGGTGCTAATAAGCATTTTATAAATGAGTACCACCTTTACAGAGGAGCCCATCCAACTATACATCAACATTTAATGTGTTAAATGCTGGGGCCACAAGAGTGAGGAACAGTTTTCTGTCTTCATGGATCTTGAAGCCCACAGAGGGAGATAGTATACAGACATGTTTATTCATTTCTTCAAAGATTATTTATAGTTACCATGGATAAGGCACCTTTTAGGTGCTAGTAATATAAATGTGAATGAACTTAGTTTTTCCTTCAGAGTGTACAATTTATTGAGAAACACAGATAAACAACAAACAGTTGTATTTTGGAGGTGCCCCAACAAAGGGATGTGTATGAAATGTTATAGGAATCCCTACTAAGAACATACAAACCAGTCTTCCAAAAGTTGGGTCAGGCTTCCTATAGGAAGGAATTTCTAACCTGAGAACCTGATGAACCAAAAGAATTTAGCCAGGTGAAGGAGATGGAGGAGTAGTACTGGAGACATAGTATACTGCATGTGAGGAGGCCCGAAGGCAAGCAGAGGAGATAATGCATTTGGAAAATTCAAATTATTCTGTATGAATGGAGTGCAAATTAAGAAGGATAAGAAATGTGGCTGAAGACATAAGCAGGGATCCACTTGTTTCAAAGGCCTGAGAAGGAAAGGTTCCATCTGTCCAGCATTTAGGGACCGTTTCAGTTAATCCCTGTTGTACTAGCCTAATTATTATGCTTTCACTCATTACAAAGTATCCTAGTTTGGTTTCTCCAGTGGCATAATAGAGACTGGACTTAAAATGGAAGGGATTAGAGGCAGGCAGAGGCTGTCTCAGCAGTCTCAAAGTTAAATGACATCTGAATTTTAAAACAGTGTTGATCAGAATGACAGAAACATCCGTGCAACATGGGCTGGCTTTAGTGACTTTAGTGTGATGAGAGAGTGATTGCCTCATTTCAGATGGGAGACATTGATTGGTTTATATTGTCAATGACCAAGATGGAAACTACTACATCAGGAATAGGTTTAGAGCAGAAAAATTAGTTGAGCCTATATATTGTAAATTTGGGACTGAGATTGATGAGGCTGATATGCATGGGCACAGGTCTGAGGGAGAGATTAGAGATTTAGGAGATGTCAGTCTCCCTGAGTTGGTGTCGAAGCCTTGGGCGTGATCAGATGTCACAGGGAATGAAGAAAATGGGATCCAGAAATAAAGACAAGGAA
Organism: Anoura caudifer; assembly: GCA_004027475.1. Classification (NCBI taxonomy): domain Eukaryota; kingdom Metazoa; phylum Chordata; class Mammalia; order Chiroptera; family Phyllostomidae; genus Anoura; species Anoura caudifer. The sequence continues at coordinate 111,314 of PVKU01000112.1, forward strand.
TAGCAGTGCATTAGAAAGCAGTAGAAGAGCACAACTTGTGAAGGAGCATGGGGAGAGGTGTTGCGGGACACTCAGATAAAGTAGGTGGAAGCTGAAAAGATCTTACTAAATTTAGAAATCAAATCATTTTGGCTTCAGACTTTTCTGTTTACTTTCATCTAGAGGATCAGCCACAGCTTCTCTCACTACCAGACAGATTTGTGTAGTGCAGATTTGCTCATACACAAATGGTAAATAGGAGAATGATGTCAAGGTAGTTAACAGATCTCATTGGTTCATAGATGTCACACCCCCACCCACCCAATCAGGGAAGGGGAGTTAAATAGTTTGAGTAAAATCAGAATCTTTGGCAGACTGCAGAGAAAGGCCTAGGCTCACCTACAGCATGGCTACAGAAGCCTCTTTATGCTTTATTTTAACAAAATTATGTTTCCTTCTACTTCCTGGAGGATGTACTCCCTTTTTTAATGGTTGGATGCAGTTCCTTTATCAGATGTGTCTTTTGCAAATACTTCCTCCCTTGTTGTAGTTTGTCTGCTCATTCTCTTAGTAAATGTCTTTTGCAGAGCAGAAAATTTTAATGAAGTCCAGCTTACCCATTTTTTACATAGATCATGCTTTTGGTAGTGTATTCGGAAGTCCTTGCTCTCTCCCGAGTCATGATGCTTGGTTTTTAGGCCAATATACCTGAAGGATTGTTATGTCTTCTTGGAGTTTTAACCTTTTTATCATATAATACTCCTTTTGATGCTTCATAACTTTCCTTGCTCTAAAGCAGGGGTGTCAAATTCATTTTCACTAGGGGCCACATCAGCCTCACAGTTGCCTTCAAAGGGCCAAATGTAATTTTAGGACTGTATGAGTAACTACTTCTTAACTAAGGGCAAGGAGCTTGGTGCTGCCTCTGGGTAGAAACAAGGTGCCAGGCTGGATAAAGCAGGGTGGAGGGTAGAATTCGGCCCTTGGGCCTTGTGTTTGCCATCTGTGCTCTAAAGTCTGCTTTGTCTGAAACTAATATAGCTACCCCAGCTATCTTTTGATTAATGTTAGTATGACGTGTCTTTTTCCATCCCTTTTAATCAGTATGTGTCCTTATTTTAAGGGGAATTCTTTTAGACAACATATAGTTGGGTCTTGTTTTCGGATTCATTCTCTTTCTGTCATTCAGTTGTGTGATTAGACCCTTCAGATTGAAAGTGATTATTAATTGGATTACTATCTGTCACATTTGTTGCCATTTTGTTGACCTTGTTTTCTGTTCTTATTTTTGTTTTCCACACTTCCTCTGTCTTTTACAGTTTTAATTGAACACTTACTTTATGTGATTCCATTTTCTCTCCTTTCTTAGCATGTATATTATGCTTTTTAAAAACTTTTTTAAGTGGTTGCCCTAGAATTTGCAATATATAGGGTCTGGCACAAGTAATGCCCCTTTTTTATTACAAAATCTTTTATTAGGAAATCATAAGCATGTAATTCTGTAACATAACAATATCACACTCAAGCACACCATATGACATTTTAGGTAAAATGTTCACATCAAAACTATAAATTATTACACCCATATTATTACCCTACCAAGCACACTCAAGCAGGCATTACTTCTGTCTGACCCTGTGAATTTACAACCAGTGCAAGTGGATAGTGTAAGTACCTTATTGAAATAACTATTCCTAAATCTTCCTTCCTCTGCCTCATATCATTGCTGTCATTTATTTTATTTCTATACTCAATAGAAGTATATGTACACATAATTGAATACATTATTGCCATTATTATTTTGAACAAACTGTTATCCGTTAGGTCAGTTAAGAAAAATAAAAGTTTTCTTTCCTTATACCTTCTCTAATGTTCTTCCTTTCTATATATAGATCCAAGTTTCTGACCTATATTATTTTCTTTCTGCCTGAAGAACTTCTTTTTAACATTTTTTACATCGCAAGTCTACTGGCAGCAAATTCTCTCTGTTGTTTTTTTGGTTTTTTTTTTGTCTAAGAAAATATTTCTCCTTCACTTTTGAAGAGTAATTTTTTTACAGGGTACAGAATTCTAGGGTCGTGGATTTTAGTCACAACACTTTAAATGTTTCACTCTATGCTCTTTTTTCTCGCATGGTTACTGAAAAGTCAGATACAACTTTTATCTTTGCCTGTCTATAGGTAGGGACTTTTTTTTTTCTGGTTTAAGAACTTTTTTATCTTTGATTTTCAGAAATTTAAATACTTACGTGTAGTTTTTGGCATTAATTCTGCTTGGTGCTGTCTGAGCTTCCTGGGTCTGAGGTGTGGCCTCTGACAATCATTATTGTTTACAAATAGTGCTTCTCTTCCTCTCTTTCTTCTCCCTGTTATGTTCCCATTACATGCATATTACACCTTTTGTAGTTATGGATCTTAGATATTCTGTCCTATTTTTTTCCAGTCTGTTTTCTTTGTGCTCATTAGTTTTGGGAGTTTCTGTTGTTGTATCCTCAAGCTCAGAGATTATTTTCTGAGCTGTGTATAGTCAGTCTCTTGATGAACCCATCAAAGACATTCTTCATTCTGTTACAGTGTTTTTGATCTCTAGAATTTATTTTTGATTCTTTTTTAGAATTTTCATCTCTGGGCTTACATTATTCACCTGTTCTTGCATTTCATCTACCTTAAGATTAAAGCCCTTAGGATATTCATCATAGTTTTGAAAATTTCTCTTCTGATAATTCCAGCATTCTTAACATAGCTGACTCTGGTTCTGATGCTTGTTCAGTCTCTCTGGACTGTTTTTTTTTTTTTTCTTTTAGTATGTTTTGTAAATTTCATAAGGTTGAACTGATGTACTAGGTAAAATGAAATGTGGGAAGCAGACCTTTAGTAATAAAGGTGTTGGAAGAAAAGTATTTAGTAGTCTTGGATTAGGCCTTAGTCTTTTAGTGGGCCTGTACTCCCCAACTGTGAACTTCAATAGTGCTTCTCAGTTTTTCCTTTCCCATCTTTGGGTAGGACAGGGTGGTATTTCCCTACCTGTGTGCAAGGCTGGAGGTAGCTGGAGTTAGGTGTTTTCTTTCTAGGTAGGTTAGTTCCCATCTAGCTAACCTTCTTAGACAGCTTAGTCTCTGGTAAAGTATCCAGTTGGCCAAAATGTCTGTTATGTTTTTTCTATACAATGGCTGTAGTAGTGCTTAGTTGTCTGTAACAAAGACATAGAAATATGTCTACATTAGAAATAATTTTGTTAGGTTGTATTAGAAATAATTTTGTTAGGTTGTATTATGACAGCTGTCATATCAGCATGCACTTAAAGAAATTATCAAACTTGGTGAATTTTTGTGCAGCCATTTTAATATTGAAGATGGAAGAAAATATGCAACATTTTCAGTGGATTATGCTTTATTATTTCAAGAAAGGTAAAAATTCAATTGCAATGCAAAAAAAGATTTGTGCAGTATATGAAGAAGTTTCTGTGACTGATCGAACGTGTCAAAAGTGGTTTGCAAAATTTCTTGATACTATTGACATTTTGGCCACATAATTCCTTGCTGTGGGGCTGTCTCACGCACTGGAAGATGTTTAGCAGTTCTCCTGGTCTCTACCCACTAGAAGCCAATAGCAAGAGATAGCCAACATACTCGAAATATCCAAATCAATACAGTTATTGGTGAAAATGAAAAATGTGCCTTTTATTTTATGGAAAAATCATAATGGACTTCTGGGTAACCCAGTAGTTTTTCCTCACATCAGGTCTTGTTAAGGAGAACAGAGTGTTCTGGCATATTTTTGAATGGTCTGTTCTCTCCTGCTGTAAGCATGAGGGGATTTTTCTCTGATGTTTACTGTGAGGACCTGTTAGAGCTCCTGGAGGTAGAACTCAAGCTGAGGGTCCTCTATGACTGGGTCCCCCTGGGGACTTGTCCCTGCTGAGTGGCCAGCAGTTCATCAATTTGTCAATTGCAGTTCTGGTTTTCCTACCCCACATTGGTTCCCATGGAGATTCTGTTCCAGCAAGTGTGCTTCTATCTGTTCATCTGTTTCTCCAATTTTGGGGATAATAGTTTGCCCTGTGACCTTACTTCTCTCACAGATGTAGGAAGAGTTGTAGAAATTTCATTTAGTTCAGCTCTTACTAGTAAAACAGATGAAGTGGCAGTTTCTAAGCTCATTAGATGCCCGGTTGGAAACTATCTTTGTGTTAACTTCTTACAGTCTCCTAGCCTAGCCTAGCCATTCTCCTGAGTTCTGGACCCACTTCTCTAACTGCCCCCTGCTGATCTGTACTTGTATGTTGAACAGGTATCTTAATGCCGATAAGCTCTGGTCATAATTAAGTGCATCTGCTTAAACTTGTTGTCGTATAACCTTGCCTCTGCTTAGACTCAAAATCTCAAACCTTGTTTTTTTTTTTAATGTTTCTTATTCATTCACTTCTTAAAAAATAATTTTCTCTAAGTTCTTTCAGTTCTGCTTCCAGAGTTTTGTCAGTTCCTCATTTTTCCAACTGAATAGGTAGAGTAACTTCTTAAAGTGATATTTTCATATCCAGTCTCAGTCCTGCATTGTCCTGTTCCCTGCTTCCAGTTGTGTAGCATCTTTTAAATTCTTTCCTTTTAATCAAAAGTTATCGAGAGTCTCTGCACTAGGCTAAATATCAGGGAATTTATAAAATGCCAGGAAGTTACCCAAAAAAGCTAGGGAATTTACAAAACATAGTTCACAGTCTTCTGAAATCATGTTACTTTCTTCTTCTGAAACCATCACTGGGTATGAATTAAGGTTAAACTTTGAACCTTGCAATTCTACAGTATGATTCACTTAGATTTTAAAATTTTCCGTTATACTTCCCGCTCTTGTAAACTGTACTTTAAATAGATGTGGGTACTGTGTGCAATATATTCCATGTTTTGCCTTTTTTAAATGTTATTTTTTTCTTTTATTTATTCCTGCCAGAATCTTCCTGTTTTCAGACTTTATCTCAAAAGCCACCACCCCAGTCAGGCCTTTTTTCTCATTTTCCCAACGTTGTCATCACTTATCCTGGCACATCCTGACACTTTATTCTTAAGGTGGCTTTTCTTTGTCTGCCATATTATCCCAACATACTGTATCCTGTAGGTGATTATATAAGGGTTTCTCTTATGCCTCTAGTTTTAATTTGAGTTTATAAAGGGCAGTGCCTGACTCCATCACCTTGACATACCCTGAGCATGATAAATGCTGTTTACATGGTTTCGGGATTGCATCTTCACCTTTGGGACAGCCTGAGTTTTTCAAGGCTTCATTCAGGTTATATAGAGGCACATATATGTGCTTCTGTAGAGCCTTTCCATAGCTACTACACAGCAGCTGTCTTAGCACTGGGATAGTTTCATTGTGTTTTTTCTGTGTGATACTTTATTAAACTGCTGGGGAGCTGGAATTTATGTCAAGCTCTGTTTGTAGCTAGAGCCTGTATGTACTCTTTGTACTTTATCTTATTTCCAATTTCTTCCCATTTGTTCAAGACAAAAACTTTTTTTAAAAATTGTAAATTGAGGTTATTGGGGTACAGATTTCAAGGGTACACAACTCAATACAACATCTTCTGCTCAGTGCATCATTTGCCTATCATCTCAAGCAAAGTCCCTTTCCAAGACAAAGGGAAAGGGGCTGGGGGGTAGGTGGAAGTGGGCAAAGGGGAAGGAAATGGGGACAGAAAGACAAGTAAACTTTTCAAGTCTTACCTGTTTTTTTTTTTCCCCTGATAGCCGCAATATGAAAGCACGTCTCTCCAGACTCCATTTTCAGATCAGTCAGTGCCCAGCTCCCAGCAAGAGGAACTGGAGCAAAAGCTTGCATCTACAGAGAAAGAGGTTTTACAGCTTAATCAGTTTCTCAAACAAAGAATAAGCCAATTTAGTGAAGAGAAGAAGAAACTAGAGGACAAGGTCGGTATTTTTAATAAAATTAAATTAGATCAACAACATGTCTTCAACATATAATTATTTGTCTGTTATCTGCTCTGTGCCAGGTATCATACCAGGCTATAAATTTATATTGGAGTGATTAGTTTTGTAGTAACTTGAGTAACCTTACTTAGAAAAATCTAGGGATTTTCTTGAGGGATAAAAAAATACCACTGTATATTACACCTTTCTAATAGTGAAACCTTTAATGTTCGTTGCCCGCACCGAGATGTGAAACCCGTACCTGTTGTTCCTTTTCTTTCTGGGCCCTGTTTCTTTGCCATGCTGGGCGTGATGGATTGGTAGATGAAGTAAGGGTGGTTTTTCTCTCATTAGTGAATGGCTTCAAGTTATTTAAGCTGAAGTCCCTAGTTCAGAATAAGTAGCTAAAAGCCAAATACTTATATATACACAATATGTCTATACATTTATTTAACTGTTATCTGCCTATATTATTTTTACATACTTCATCTCATTCCTTTATACTAATATTAAAGATATAGTAGGACACATGCTAGCTCTAATTTACTGAGGAGGCACAGATGCTTAAGCTACTACTTAGTGGCGGAACTGGTTTTAAATTTCTCCTTTGATCTACGCATATTCTATTAAGTGAACCCTCTGTTCAAGTGGTCTTGAAGCTGGTCGCCATGATTTCTACAGGGAGATTGGAGCTCTTAATAGAGATCTAAAAACTGACATTTTTGTGTGTGTGTATATTTATATATTGTTTTTTATTGAATTCATTGGGGTTACATTGGTTAATAAAATCTGTAGGTTTCAGGTATACAATTCTATAACACATATCTGTATATTGTGTTGTGTATTCACTACTCAAAGTCAAATCTCCTTCCATCACCATTTTGAATTAAATTTTTAGCTTCAAAAAATCTGGCAAAAATTTTGTGTGGTTCCTCTTTCTGTTGTACAATGTATTTTTACTTGGCTAACTTGGAAGTACCTTAAGTACCTGCTTCTTGTGGTTTCTTTTCAGTATTTTGGAGGCTTCATACAATATCACAATTTGGAGGGAGCTAAGGAAATATTCATTGATTGTACAGATGTGGGAGTGCTTAAAATATTTTCTTACCTGAGACTTGTTAATTAAAAGATTGTGTTAAGATTATGATGATTCAGTGAATATGATTTTAAAATTTATGTTTATATTTTCTCTAAATGTTTTTTTCTTGTAATACTTTTGATGTCCAGTGCTTATTAAAAAAAAGTCAATTTATACAATAACTACATATTTGACAGCTTTTGCATGGATGTTTTAAAAATACTTCAAACTTTCAAAACAGAATCCTTTTTTTTTCCCTCTCATTCTCACTTTTATTCATTTGAAAGAGAGAGGAAGGAATAGAGGGAGGGAGACATTGGTATGAAAGATAAACATATCAGTTACCTCCCATACACACCTGACCAAGACTCAAATCCACAACCTAGGTATGTGCCCTGACTGGGGATTGAACCTTCAACCAACTGAGCCACCCGGCCAGGGCCCAGAAACAATTTTTAATTTGCCTCTTACTGCTCTAGTCTTCTCAAATGAAACAAAACAAAATTTTGTTCAGTGTTGTTTACCATATATTCAGTTACTCATGCTAGAAACTATTAAGCCTGCTAAGTCTGTCTCCTTGCTCTTGGTCCTAGTTACCACCTCTTGGCAGAGCTTTTGCAGTAGCCTCTGAATCCATTCTTGTTCTGCCTATCTCCTCTTTCCCTCCCTCCACTTTTTGTTGTTGAACTTCTATGTATTTTATTTATTATACTTTTAAAATTTGAAGCATTATTTATATACAGCCAAATGTGCAGATCTTGGGTGTTCAGTTTGATGAGTATTGCTAATAGTATATGCCCCTATAACCAGTATCTAATATGAAACCTTTCAGTCACCCAAGAAGTTCCCTTCTGCTTCTTTCTAGTTAGTCTCCTTTCCCTCCTGGAAACACTTTTTTTTAACACTGTACAACAGTTTTGAGTCTTATTGAATTTCATATAAATAAGTCACACAGTATATTCTTTTAGGTCTGTTTTCTTTCACTCAAGGTCTTTGAGATTTATTCATATTGTTGCATGTATTGGTAATTTTTTTTCAATTGTTGAGTTGCCTTTCAGTGTAGAGATAGTATCTACTCTCCTATTCATGGATATTTAAATTGTTTGCAGTTTGGGGAAATTATGAATGAGGCTGCTGTGAACATTCTTATACCAGACTTTTTGTATACATAGGTTTTTATATCTCTTGTATAAATTACTAAGAGTGGAATTTCTGGGTCACACAGTTCATAGAATAGTAATGTAACTTACAAGAAACTCCGTAAGTTCTCCCAGGTGTTTTTGTGTGTACCATTGAACACTTCCACTATGAATGTATGAGAGTCCTAGTTGCTCTACCTCTTCCCAAATCCACTTTTGATAGTGTGGAGGATTGAACCTTTTCTTTAAATTTATTTTAATTGTTGTTCTTGTACAGTTTTCTATCCTTTACTCCCATCCCAGCCCACTGCCCCAGCCCTCCCCATCTCCCTCCCATTTCCACCCCCCTAGTTTTTATCCACGTGTCCTTTATACTTGTTCTTGTAAACCCTTCCCCTTTTCCCCTGATCTTCCCTCCCCTCTTGAACCTTTTCAAAAAAGATCTAGTCATGTCACTTACTTGGTTAAAACCCATTAATCCCATTTCATTGTCTTTAAAATAAGAATCGAATTCTTCCCGTGACCTGAAAGACCCTGCCTAATTATAGCCTTAGGCTGTACTAGTCTCCTTCTAGTACCTGGTGTCTTTGGTACAGTGTCTGACAGTTGCACACACAGCTTTGTTTCTGGTGTCAGGTCTTTACACAAAGTATCCTCTTTGCCTAGTAAATACTTGGCTTCTTTTTCCATTCTCCTGTCACCTATCTATTTTGTCAAGTCTCCCTCCCCTCAAACCCTTCCTTTGAGATGTAGATACGCTTAGAGCACTTTTTTTTTCTAGTGTTTAACACAATTTTGAATAATCATTTTAAAAAATATTTCTCTGTAAGTTCCATAAAGTCAGAATTGTATCTGAATGTGTCACCAGGTGTGCTGCCTGGAACATTTAGTGAGTGAATGAATGAATCAATTAACCAATCAAGGAATGAATCAATGAATGCTTTCAAGTGATTTTTGTCCAGAGAAAAGGAAAGGAAGTGAGATAACACCAACAAAGGACTAGGGAAAGAATAATTAGATAGATATATCAAAGATGTCAGAGTGGGTATATGAAGGAGCAAGTTCCTAAGAAATGGGGAAAGGTTGGTAACAGTTACTAGGATGGAGGAGGTACTCTTGGAAAGGAAAAGGAATTGCCTCTCTGAAGTGAAACAATTAAGAATGGGAATTTCTAAACCAGGGAAACTTGGGGAGGGTGGTGAATGTAGAGGGTAGAGTTTATGCCCACAACATGGAGAGGACTTGAGTTCCTGAAGGGAGTGTAGAAATAGAAAATAGACTCATTGATAATGCATCAGCTAAATAGCACTTTGGACCCACATGAGATTGGATATCATTGTTTCCTTATGCATCTGTTCTCTGTAATGCTGATCAAGACTAATTTTTTTGACATAAAAACATTTAATGTGATAATAATAGAAGTTATTTTTTAATGAGCTTTTTCTTATATGTTGCAGGCAGCATGTTAATGTGCATTAAATGCATTTTCTTATTTAATCCTGATCTTAAGAAAACCCTATGGCCTCATTTTAAAAAGTGAGGTACCCTAAACTTTGAGAAAAATAATTCGAGTAATTTGTCTAGGTCCATGGGGATAGAAATTGTTTAAAAGCTAGGAGTAAAATTCAAGATAGTTGAACTCCACAGCTGATGCTTTGGTTCTAATAATGATTTATAATAACTTTAGAGGAAAAACGTCCTCACTAATCTTTTTTTGTTCTAAGTATTATATTTAAAACAAAGGGAAATAAATTTGTTTGTTAACCTCTTCTAAAACAGGGCCCTCCTGTTGCCTTTAAAAAATGGTCTTAGTGTTGCATAATACTCCCTGGAAAGGAAAAACTTAACTTTTTATAAATAGAATAGGAAAAATTTATTAGTTATGCCTCATTTACCTGGAGGTAATTACTAGAGACTTCAGTAACCTCTGTTAACCTGAAACAACACAAACCTTTGAAGTTAAAAAAAAAAAAGAGCTTTTCAACAGTGAGCAGGGCTGAAAAAAAATCCCAAGACCCAGTGGTTATAGCTTATCAGCTCCTTGTCAACAAACAACAGAAATGGCATCAAGTAGGAGAGTGCTGGCAGAAATTTGGGATCAACAGCAGCAAGCTTGGCATGGTAGCAAAGAAGGCGAGTGACCGACCAAAGGAAAAGAAAACTAGGACATCTTTGCATAGTAGAAGACTGCATGACTGACCTGCTCCAAGGCTGCTTTTGGGGGATATATAATGTATCACGTTTAAGACACTTAAACAATTAAGTGTGCAGTAGGGAACATTTAGTAAAAATAGGCTAGTTATGTTTATTTCTATAATTTACAGTGTTATTTGCTAAGACAAAAGTAGGTTTTGTTGGTGTGCGGTCCAGGCACTGCTGGCCCTCGAGAATTGATGGGCATCTGGTTATTGGCAGTGTGGAACCAAAAGAACATTGGCTTGAAAGTTCATTCAGACAGTCTATGTTTAAATCCCAGCTCTGTCTCTGTGACTAGTATTAAGTCACTAAAGATCTCTAGGCCTCATATTCAAAAAGGGAATTTTATTATATGGTCCCTCAGGTCACCACCAGTGCCAGTAGTCTGAGAGTTCCAACAGTTCACATGTGTAATTGTCATACAAACATACTTGCCTTTAATCCTGAGAAAGCCCCGGTAAATATAGGGTTTGTCTGTTTTACCCGTTTTGCTACTTACCCAACGTAATAAATGGATTCTGATATTACTGATGGAATAAGTGAGATGTGATTCATTTTTGCAGTTGAAGTTGTTTTGATAAAAGTTGTTATACGTTGGATGTGAAAGAAATTAGATAAAGCATAAAAGAAACTAGATCATAGACAAGTGTTAGCTTTAATAAAATTTGAAAGGACTATTCCATTATACACTAATTACTGGCATTTATTTCTCTGGTGAAAATGGAACAGACTGTAAAAACATTTTAAAACCCTGTAAATGTCTAAAAGAATGTTAAATGTTGGAAGACTGGCAATTGAAGGTAAATATAAGTCTAGAGTTCACTTTTTAGGCAACTGTATATACACATATTGTTTTTAATTGATCTGAAGCATGAAAGAGCTGTGAATATAAGATGAAATTTAACAGCAGTATTTTCACATGCAAAGGTGAAAAAAATTCCTACGTAGAAATCTGAGGTCTGCCTATACAAATTGGGATTTACTAGAATCATGTATTTCATCAATCCGAAAGTAATGTTAATAGTAAGGCACACCTTTGTTTTATGGAACTTTAGAACATGTACTGCAAGCTTAATTATGACACAGTGCCTAAACAGTAGTCTTGACCGAGGTATGGAATGGTCTGGCTAGTCCCCTTACCAGTTCCTAAGTATTTGATAATTTTGGTAAGTGCAACTTCTTTGTAAGTTTATTAGTAAGAGAACAGCTTTAATTATTTGTAGGTATCTTCCTTTCTTAATTCACATAAAACATTTCAATATAGCTTTGCAAGAAATAAGAATCAGACTCATTCCTCAGTAGAATGACTTGCTTCCCTGATTTCAGAATTATTCCCCGTGGTTCTGTTTCTGTGTCTGGCTGAGTACCCAATAACTTTTCTCGATTCCAGATTATATGTAATATTTAAACCCAGCACATAGTTTCAACATGAACATAACACTGTTGGAATGCCAAAGATATGAATAGCCTTGCCCAAATTGGCACATAGGTGGGCATAGTAAACTATATTAAATACAGTAAAGACATCACTGCTACCTGGCTGACTGTAGTTTACAGGATGCTGTCAGTTGTAAAAGAAAACAAAAATTTCAAAACCTTGATTTCAGTAATATGAAAATTTGAAAAAACTGAAGATTAGAATTGAAATAAAGTAATCTTACTTGAGTTGGTGGTGGTATTAACTATAGTCTAGAACTGTTGGAGAAATCAGTGATACCTAAGATTAGAATGTTTGTTTTGTTATTTTTTTTTTAATAACACAAAACTACTGAAGATTCATAATCTTTTTTGTAGCTTAAAACCAGAGATAGATATATCAGTAGCCTGAAAAAGAAATGCCAGAAGGAATCTGAACAAAACAAAGAAAAGCAGAGAAGAATCGAGACCTTGGAAAAGTATCTGGCTGATCTTCCAACTCTAGATGATGTACAGAGTCAGAGTTTACAGGTAACATGAAATAAAATGTTCTTTAAGTTATATGAAAGCCATGTTTTAAGTTAATGTTTTAGAAATCCCATAATTTTTACAATTTGCAATTTTAGTTTTCTATTTACCTAACTGTGAGTTAAATCTGTTTAACTGCTGTTTCTAGGATTAACTTTAATTAGTAGCTGTTCATCTAAGCATGAGTAGATCTTGTTTTTCAGGGCACCTTCGCAGTGAACCTGGGCGTTAACTCTCACTTACCATTCTACTCTGGAAGGTGGTTTCTGAACCACTTTGACCTGCCTGCCCCATATACACATATGCGTGCACCACAGTCCCCCTTTCCCCATGGTCTCTGGGATCCGTCGCGATTCAATAAGACCTGTTCTGGATGTCTTTCTAGATACTTGATTTGTTTTCTTCATTCTTCTTAATTTTTCCACAAATTCTTTCTTATACTCTGTGATCACTATTTACTCTTCTGACTTCTTTTCTGACCATTCTTCTTTCTTAACCATACCCCAAATCAGAGTCTTTGTACCAATTCTGGGGCCTGTCCTCTTCAAACCTTACCTGTAAATCACCTACTCTGTAGTTTTTTTTTTTTTTTTTCATAGTCTTTCTGATCATGGGGTTTCAGCCATGGCACTATTGACACTTGAGGGAGAATAATTTTGGGGGATTCTGTTCTGTGGGTTAAAGGATGCCAAAGAGCATTTCCAGCCTCTGTCTACTGGATGTCCATAGCACTGCTTTGTCCTTCCTTCACCCCAAGCCAAAAATGTCTACAGACATTTTTAAATGTCAAATGTTGTCTGGGAGGAAAGACTGCACCCATTTGAAATCATTGGTCTAATCCATGGAGTGTCATTATTCTGCTGACTCTAGACCTACAACACATTCTCTGTTTAAAGTAACTTATGGTTTGTGAAACTAGAAGAGGGTAACTGAAGGAAGAGGGTAACTGAAGGATGAGGGTAACTGAAGGATGAGCAGGAACACAAGGAATGTAGATTTAAAAACATGGGTTCATGCCACCTTACATACCCCATGGATAGGGCTAATATCAAAAAGAAGAAAGTAACAAGTGTTGGCGGCAACAACATGGAGAGTTAGATTCCTTATGCACTGTTGGTCATGATGTAAAATAGCGTAGCCACTATGGGAAGTAATGATAGTTCATCAGAAAATTAAAGCTTTAGTTACCATACAATCCATCAACTCCACTTCTGTGTATAAGCCAAAAGAATTGAAGGCAGGGTCTCAAACAGATGTTTGACCGTGATGCATGTTCCAACAACATTATTTGTAATAGCCGAAAGGTGGAGATGATCCAGTGTCCACCAGTGGATGAATGGATAAAAAAAAGTGTGGCATATGCATACTATTCAGCCTTAAAAAGGAAGGAAATTCTGACACATTCTACAAGATTGATGAACTTGAGGACAGTTTCCTAAGTGAAATAAGCCAGTCACAAAAAGATAAATACTGTATGAGGTCCCTGGAGCAGCCAAATTCATAGAGACAGAAAGTCTAAGTGTGGTTGCCAGGGATTGAGGAGAGAAGTGGATGGGGAATTGTTAATGGGTATAAAATTTGCTTTGCAAGACGAAAAGAGTTCTTTGTACCTTTTGTAACAGCATGGATGTACCTGGAGACTATTACACTAAGTGAAATAAGCCAGTCAGACAAAGACAAGTACCATATGATCTCACTTACATGTGGCATCTAATGAGCAAAATTAACAAGCAAAATAGAAACAAGGCATAGATACATTGAGCAGACTGACAGCTGTTGGGGTTGAGGGGGGACTGGATGAAAGAAGGTGAAGGGATTAGCTAAAGAACATATGTAACCCATGGACACTGTTAACAGTGTGGCCATGGCTTTAGGGAAGGGGGGGTAAGGACAGGCTGGAGGTGGACAGAGGGAACAACTGTAATGTGACCATAAAAATAAAGTGTATTCATTCTCTCTCATTCTCTCTCTCTCTCTCTCTCTCTCTCTCTCTGATTCATTAGTCTCACTTGGAAAATTCTATTGCGCAGAAAGAAAACACCAGATCTCATTGCCACAAAGATATTTATTGCTGTTATTTTTAGTGGCAACTGGCCCCCCAAAACAAACAAACAGAAAAACAACCTGGAGACAACTTGAGGTTCCATCAATAGAGGAGTGATTAAATTCATTAGTACATCTACACTATGGAATATTTAGATCAAACTGAAAGAAATGCGATGTGTGTATTATCCTAAAAGATACATTTAATGAATCAGGGTGTATAATTCCATTTTTGTAATAAAGAGATAGGGACATCCCTTCCTGCTTAATCTTCCAAAAAACAAAAAGATGGAAACAGTTCTGATGGTTAGTTGCACAATATGTGAATGTACGTAACAGTACTGAAATGTACACCTAAAAATGGTTATGATGGTAAATTTTTAAGTATATTTTGCCACAATTAAAAATATAATTTAAAATAATCCCCAAATTGAGATCATTCACCTTCTCTCTTTGTCCCCTAGAAATTTTTGGCTCCATGCTCCTCTTCTCATCATTCCTTTCTCCCAGCTTTCTCTATGCAGAGGAGGAGATAGTGTTATTAATCAGATGAAATGAAGAAAGTGTGATTTTAACTATAGTGCATTAATCCTTGATAACACAGTAATAATTTCTTATAGAAACACATTTAATATTTCATGTTTTATGAACTTAAAAAAAATTCTTATTAGCTGCAGGTTCTAGAAGAAAAAAACAAGAATTTACAAGAGACTTTGATAGACATGGAACAAAAGCTTGAAGAGATAAAAAAACAGTGCCAGGAGAAAGAGGCACAGTTAATATGCCAGAAAAAGAAAGAAAAGGAGTTAGTAACTACGGTTCAGAGGTAAGAAAACCTTCAGTAATTCTTTTGTCATTTTTAAGTTATTTATATATTTTTCTCCTTTTAAGTATATTTTATTGATTATGCTATTACAGTTGTCCCATTTTTTCTCCTCTGTATTCCCCTTCACCCAGCATCCCCCCTCCCACGAGCATTCCCCCCTAATTCATGTCCGTGGGTCGTACATATAAGTTCTTTGTCTTCTCCATTTCCTATACTATTCGAACCTCCCCCTGTCTATTTGTATCTCCATGTATGCTTCTTATTCCCTGTACCTTTTCTCTCATTCTCTACCTCCCCCTCCCTGCTGATAACCCTCCATGTGATCTCCATTTCTGCGATTCTGTTCCTGTTTTAGTTGTCTGCTCAGTTTCTTTTTGTTTTTGATTTTTAGCTTTGGTCGTTGTGAGTCTGTTGTTATTTTACTGTTCATATTTTTTATCATAAGTCCCTTTAACATTTCATATAATAAGGGCTTGGTGATGATGAACTCCTTTAACTTGAGCTTATCTGGGAAGCACTTTATCTACCCTTCCATTCCAAATGACAGCTTCGCTAGATAGAGCAATCTTGGATGGAGGTCCTTGCCTTTCATGACTTGGAATACTTCTTTCCAGCCCCTTCTTGCCTGTAAGGTTTCTTTTAAGAAGTCAGCTGACAGTCTAATGGGAACTCCTTTGTAGATAACTGTCTCCATTTCTCTTGCTCCTTTTAAGATTCTCTCCTTCTCTTTAATCTTGGGTAATGTAATTATGATGTGCCTTGGAGTGTTCCTCCTTGGGTCCAACTTCTTTGGGACTCTTGAGCATCCTGGACTTGCTTATCTAGTCCCTTCACCAGATTGGGGAAGTTTTCCTTTATTATTTTTCAGATAAATTTTCAATTTCCTGCCCTTCCTCATCTCCTTCTGGCACCCCCCTTCTTGCAACATTTAAAGTTGTCCCAGAGATTCTAAGCCTCTCCTCTTTTTTTTTTTTTTTTTTTTTTTTTTTTTTTTTTTTTTTTTTTTTTTTTTTTTTTTTTTTTTTTTTTTTTTTTTTTTTTTTTTTTTTTTTGAATTCTTGTTTCTTCATTCTGTTGTGGTTGAATGTTTATTTCTTCCTTCTCCAAATCATTGATTTGAGTCTTGGTTTCCTTCCCTTCGCTCTTGGTTCCCTGTATATTTGCCTTTATTTCACTTTACATAGCCTTCATTTGTTCCTTATTTTATAACCATACTCAATTATTTCTGTGAGCATCCTGCTTACTAGTGTTTTGAACTCTGCATTTGATAGGTTGGCTATCTCCTCGTCACTTAGTTCTTTTTTCTGGAATTTTGATCTGTTCTTTCATTTGGGCCATATTTCTTTGTTTCAGTACACCTGTTAAGTTGTACAGGGCAGAACCTTAGGTATTTGCCTTGGTGGGGCAATCCACTTTGCTGTTTGTGGAGGAGGGGTCAGAATGGGAACAATGCTGCTTGCTTGGCTCTCAGCTGGCTTTCAGTCACTTACCCTGCTACCCATAAGCAAAGTGGGCCCTTCTGGTGCTGATTGAAGGGTGGGTGGATTTGTGTACATTCTAGGACTCCGTGGGTCCCTCCAGTGGACTCACCTGTGAGACTGGGAGTTTCTCCCACTGTTGCAACCCCCACAGGTTTTTACAGCCAGAGGTTTTCAGGCTTTGTTTACCTGCACTGGAACTGTGGGTTGCATGGTCTATCTCACTCCCCATTTGTCCCCCCCTCGCCATCTTATCTACAGGCAGATGTGGGACCGCTTGTTACTCCAGCCAGCACTTTACCTGCCCTGCCAGTTGCCGCCTTGTTACATGTCTTCTCCACCCTGGCTGCCCATTTCCACCCCTCCAACCAGTCTGGATGAATGTTTCTTCTTTAACTCCTTCGTTGTTGGACTTCTGTGCACTTTGATTTTTCTAGCAGTTCTGGTTGTTTTTGTTTTTAAATTCGTTGTTGTCCTTCTTTTGGTTGCATGAGGAGGCAAGTGTATTTACCCATGCCTCCGTCTTGGCCGGAAGTCCAAGTTATTTATATTTTTCATAAAGCATTTTACTTAAAATATATTAACTTATAATTATTATTCTGTATCCTCATCTTAAAAATATCCTATTAAGAAACAGAAGCATTGTATCATTAAAACAGATTGTCTCAGTTGTTATTTAACATTTTGTTGCAGCATACTGACATCTTGCCAAAGGTTTTAGATGAGAACAGTAAAAAAAAAAATTATCTAATGGATTTGTAAATAAGTAAGTAAAAATTCTAAACAACAGAAAGAGGGGCAGCCAAATACTGAAACTACAGTCCTTAATGAATTATGTCTAAGGGAAGTGATAGGCCCCCATTGCACCTTACTGTGGAGGAACAGGTAAGGTTGTTGGCTACATACCTTCCAGGTTTACTCACATATCTGGCCTCATGGGACTCCTCTGTTTTAAACCATTGCAGTTAGAATTAAAGTGAATAGCATTTGTTAGTACATTTAGCTAGTATGTAAGCTGGGAAATACTGGATTCCTGAAAACCTAGATAACTATGTTATATATGCATGTACATATACTGTCTGTTTGTAAAACTTAGTAGATTATCAGTCATAAATAAATAAAATACTCTGAAGAATGAGACAACACAGCAACAAAAAACTAAATTTAAGGAATATACTCTTCATGCATATATCAGTGATATATAACTGTGTGTTCTCAGCTGTTTAATCAAAATGCATTCAATAATTCCATGTTATTATTGCTTTACTACTTTCAGAGTCATAAATGTGCCTGTCCTACTTTTTTATTTTTGATTTCAGTACAGAAAATTCCAGTTTTTAGGTTAATTCTGCCTTCAGTGCTTCTAACCTAACTCCAAAAAATTCATATACTTTTTGGAGCGCCAAAAATTCATATACTTTTGACTCTACCTTTTCTCCTATTTCCTGCTTTCCTTCTCTTTAAGGGAACTTTAGTACACATCTTAAAATAGCTTTTTGACTTCCACTAATACCACCATATATTTTTTTTCTTTCATCTTACTGATAAAATGAGGTAATGTACCCATTCTGGCTTATAGGACATTATGATTATAAACTCAGGCTGTGTTTATGAACATAGAATTAGGAACACCGGAAAACAGTCTGAATGTTTGTTTTGTTCCATTGTATGCTTTCACATATTAATATGATTTTACACCTTCTCTTTTATTTAGAGTTTCTCTTTTTTAGCTTTTTGGAGAACACTGACTCTAGTATTCTTTATTTGGGAAGACTTAGTACAGTGCATTTTAGAATACATTTTCCATTTCTTAACTTTATCTTGATACTCTCTGAGATATTGTCACAGAAAATTTCTCTCAATTTCAAATAGATGCAAAGGACCACAGAAGGCCTTCTATAATTCTTCAGTACTTGTATGGCTATGGTGTCACTTGACTTTGGGGCGGGAGTGTTATTTCAGTTTCCTCAGCTGGATGATGTAGTTAGTATTCCTTAAGCTCCAGAATAACTGCAGATGTGTATGTGATTTTGAATTATACCATTACAGTTTTCTGTTTTGTATAATATTTCTAAGTTCCCTGCTTTATGAATACCTAAGAGCTTTGGAGATTTCAAAATAAAATAAGAAAATTTTTCCATTAGAAATGAAAATGTAAGTAAATATGTGGGTGTGATCCCAAGTAATGCACTAGTTTGGTACCTTTGCTGATCAAGAGAATTATTAGTTCTAAGTGAGCATGCTGTAAAACATAAAGAAGATGAGAATGGATACATAAAAGGAGACTTCCTTGGTATTTTTCCATGACAGGCAACATTTTTTCCTCCTCACAGTAGGCTTGTTTTTTAAAATATGAGAGACCTTAAAAGTCTTATTTCTTTTCTAATGTTTAAATACATAGCTGTGTTTTGACACTGAATTGGGGAAAAAAAAAAAACTTATTCTGAAACAGAAATAATGTATTTTTCACTTTTAGACTGAAAAAGCAAATACTTTTTATGACAAGTAGTACATTCCAAAGCAGTACGCCACATTTGTGATACATTAAAACTTCTTTGCTGCCGTTCTTTACCAACGCATCGGAAGCCCTTATGGTGTCATTAGTGCTGTTAGTTCTTTGTCCACTCTCTGGATGTGGTATTTCTTCTTTTTCTTTTTTCTTTTTGAATTTTAATAAGTGTTTATTTGAACCAAACTGTAGAACACTGTCAGGAAGCAAAATCTTAAAGGCTCTCTTTTCTTTTTTAAAATTTCTTTCTTTTTTTTTTTTTTTGAAAGGCAGAAAACAGAGGCTAGCCATAATATTTGAAAGAAGAAAAATAATGAAAATATCAAAACCCAAATAAGATGAAGTCTGTTTTTTTTAGTACTTAGCAATTCTTGAGTATGATCACAAGCTAAAGTAGAGCTATTCCTAGGTATCTTGCTGCTAATCAATTTTGGTTTTGGTCAGTATTGTAAATGGTATATAGTTCCTTTTAACCCCAATATGGCTATTCTTCTTTTCTCAAGTATAATACTATCCCCTTCTTTATCCTTTTATCCTTAATGTATCAAAGTGTCTTTTTGTCATTTCCTCTTCTAAAATGCAGCTGTGTTCTATGGATAGCATGAGAAACTGTTAGGTCAAGTAATAAATACAAGGTCTGTCCACAAGGTATCCATCCATGTAATGTGAAAAACAGAGACATTTATTCAAAAAGATACAAGAAACATTGTGCATAGGACAATGACGCCTCAGTCCCCTTCAAAGTAGGCACCTTGGCACCTCACACAGTTCTCTCAATCGCCATCAGCTGCCCCATCATATTTCCGTGAGTCTCTTTGATGGTCAGAAATCTCTTCCATTTCAAAGGTTATTTTAGTTTTGGGACAGGCCAGAAAATCACAGGGTCCAAATCTGGGCTGTAGGGGCTGCTGAGTCACCTGCATGATTTAATGTTTTGCCAAAAAAAATTCTGCATGAGATGTGATGCATGAGCAGGTGTGTTATCATGATGAAGCTGCCATTCACCAGTTGCCCATAGCTGCAGGCTTCTGAGTCATCTGAATAGTTTCTGCAGAGGTATGTTCAAGTCTAATGCAAAACTTGATAAAGATTCGTTACTCTACTTGTTCAGTCATTTTGAATGCAACAGTACACATGCACACTCAATAGCATCTACCACTGAGCGGTACAGTGAAGTTGTCATTGTTCATGTTTGCGCATTCCAGTCCACTCCCCTTGGCTGCCAGGTTACATCTGTGTCATGCAAACTGTTCTCATTATATTAACAATGGCTGGACTTTTTCTGAATAGACCTCATATAATACATTGCTGCTCTAATTAATGAAGGAGAAATGTAATTCTGCTGGTTTAGGCAACAACTATCTTTATAAACTTATTTGAGCTCAGAATGAAGGGCAAAGACATGTGTTCCTAATCCTAGGCTCCCTACCACAATCATCTTAACCAAGTATCTATGCTTTTGGTGGGGAGAGGTAAAGAAGAGGGTTTAGACTGCAGACCTCAGATTGGGGTAATGAGGGCCTAAAGATGTTAAATACTAAGCAACTTGACTCTGATCTCATTCCTGAAAATATAATCAGCTTCCTATATATTTCTTACTTGCATGAAATATAGGTACTAAAACTTTGTCATATACTGTCTGTAGGTCTTGATTATTGCCTGACTAAAAAGTGTTATGGACCCTAAGTAGGGGCTTCATTTATGCTGAAGTCTTCTATCAAAGTCAGCACATAGAGCTTATTTTCTTTATATAATTGTCTTTACAAAACAGTTTGCAGCAAAAGGTAGAAAGATGCCTTGAAGATGGAATTCGCCTTCCTATGTTAGATACAAAACAGCTTCAGAATGAAAATGATAACCTGAGAGAACAAAATGAGAATGCTGGCAAGGTCAGTATGTGTCTTTGATGATAAATACGAAATCTATACTATGTGGATATGTGTGTCTAGATAAATAATTCATAGTTAGTTGCTTTTTATTTTTGCTAATATTTAATAGCTGATGGAAATTTTGGTTTGAATATCTTTATTTGGAAAGAAAAAAACAGTTTAAATAAATTTAAATAAAAGCCAAACTCAAGAAATTATATTACTTCTTAGCAAAATCAAAAGGATATCTTTTTTCTTCCTAAATTATTCAAAGTCTGTTCCAAAGGTATTTTTATAAATTTCATTAGAGAAAATTTTTGTCAAGAAGTAGAGGAAATTTATAGTTTTACATGTGTGTGACCCAAACCATGTGTCTGTTTAAAGGATACTTGTATGAATACTGTTATTAAAAAATTTACATCCTGATTTTTTAAAAATTTATAATTGCCTGTGATTATCCTTGTTTTTTTTTGAAATACTGATATTTTTGGAAAATTTTTGATTCAGACTAAGATATTTACTGTGTTTTAGATAATAGATAGCCAGCGCGATGAGATTGACAGAATGACTTTGGAAATTCAGGTAAGGAATGTTTTGTACTTCTTTTAATTCAGCTTTATGCCAATTTACTAGTTACACAACCTAAAAAGTATAAAGCATATATGGTGTGTATTCGTATGAAAAGGTTAATAGCACTTGGGATGAAGTTGCAATTCTCTAATATTAATCTTTCAGTTTTTTAGAATAAAAATGCTATTCAGTAAATCAGTTCTTCAAAAAATTGTGAAGATTGTTCCTTACTTCTTCTCTTTTTAATTGGGTGTAGTCTACCTCTGCTATTAAGAACACATTTGGTTGCGGTCATCAGTGACCTAATATAAGACAGCGGTCTATTTTTACACCACTGTGACTGCAAAGCCTTCTCCTTCCTAATATATTATTCTTTCTGTATTATCAAAGTATATAACATTGTGTTTACATAGGTCTCTACCTTCTACGTAGATTCCTGAGAGTGGAAATGATGGTAGATACCTGCATATCTAGAGTTTAGTATCTGACCCGTATTGCACAACCCAAAATTTGTGGATTAAGTAGATTTTTTAATTCTTTCATTGATTTTCCATATTTACTGAGCACTTTCATATGTGGCAGGCACTATTCTTGACACTGGGGATTTATCATTGAACAAAGCAAGTTTCTGCCTATTTAGTGGGGTGAGATGGAGAAAATGAAGTATTATATCAGGTAGTGATATGAGCTATTAAAAAATAGAGGGCAATGACAGTCGCATTAGATACAGTAATCATAAAGTTTTACATGAGAAAATAATATTTACACAGATCTGAGTGAAGGTAAGCAGGGGGAAAGCATTCCAGGCAAAGAGGGCAACCAACACCCTGAATGTGCCTGGTGCGCTCTGGGACCGGCAAGGAGGCTGCTGTCTGGGGTGTGGTGATTATGAGGGCGATGGTTGAGAGGTGACAGGAGAAAGTAGCTGGGGGCCAGGTGACATAGGGGCGTATGTTCTTTGTATCGATAGTTTATTCTAAGTATGATGGAAAGCCATTGGACATATTTTGTTGAATAAATACTTTTATGCCTCCTAATTCTAATGTTCTTTAAAATGGGAGTTAGAAAGGAAAAGATAAATGGTTTGGGTGTTAGTCTCTTTTAATTGCTTTTGGCCATATTGAGTAATTTGTCAATTTAATCAAGTATGTGTGCCTGCTGGTTTGATTTTTAGGGGTTATGTTTCTTAATTTATAATCCTACAGATATAACTTAAGATATTCTACAAGCCATTTGAATCACAAGATGGTTAGGTTTTCGTAGCTATTATTTTACCCTAGACCATAGTGAAAGGAATTTGTATTTCACTTGGTAACGTTTTCTGAGAAGTAAATCTAGGAAAAGTTATCTCAATCCAAATTAAGGACAGCATCTCAACATTGTCCTTTGGCACTGAAGTGTTGGTGGGTAAGACTTATAAGATTTTATTTATCACCTGCTATCTCATATTATAGATGTTCAGGATATATTTGTATTGGTTGAAATGTGTATTTTTCTATCTGTTGAGGGATCTTAATACAATTTATTCTTACACATTAACCAAGTCTTGCTCACATTTAGATATGTCATGACCATATATAAACAAATATGTAGAATAATATGTAATTATATGCCCTTCTATTGTTTGATCTTAAATGCTTGATTAAATATTTTTTATTTCTTCAAAATAATTAGAGAAGGGAAGCCAAACTAATAAGATGCATTTATTTCTAAATATATGGGACCAGACAATACAGTATACTCATTAATTCTATCATCTTGTGAAGCAGTGGCAAGTTGATTCACAATATTGAAAGGGGGGGTGGAGTCAGTCTTCTACTAGTTACATGGAAAAAGTAGTACTTCCTGCAAAAGTATATGCTGATTTTCAAATTGAGTTGAGTGCTCTAAAAATAAAGATTAACTGGCATGAAAATCTTGTTTACTTACTCATACTTTAGAAATATTGCCTTCCTTTACATTCATGAAATCAGCATGGCTAAACTGTCTTCTCCTGCAGGTTTTTGTTCTGTCATTATACAGTATAAAAAGACATTTTTCAGTTGAACATCCCCCATCATGTCCATAAACATGGTTGCAGTCAGCGTGAACGAGTTGTTCATTGGGCATTACCTTCCTTCCAGTTACCCCTCAAAAGCACATTTCACCTACATAAGCCTGTCTCCACAGAGCTATTACTGTTGAATCTTTTGGCAGAAGCAATACAGAGTAAAAAAGTTTGTTTGTTTGCTTTGTTTAATATATTAAAATGTTTCCTCACTGACAAAACTTATTAATTGAAAATGACAGGTTTTCTTAAATGACAGGTTTCTTAATTGACAGGTATCAATGAATGATCATAGTGCTTCAGGTGGGTACACGTAACCAGGTTTTGGTGATCATGAACAGTGAATTGATCTGAACACACAGTTTATAGCAGAAAGGGAGAAAGCACATTTGTTAAGTGATAATACACTCCACAGAACGTAGGAGAGGGTCAGTTCTGGGCAAAGATTGACACTCAGTGGCCAGAGGGAGTCTATTCTTTTCTTTTAAGTAGATTTTATTGATTATGCTATTACAGTTGTCCTAATTTTCCTCCTTTGCTCCCTCTACCCTGGACCCCCATTCCTTCCAGCTACCCCCACACCCTTAGTTCATGTCCATGGGTTATGCATATAAGTTCTTTGGCTACTCCATTTCCTATACTGTCCTTAAGATCCCCCTTTCTATTTTCTACCTACCAATGTGTGCTTCTTAAACCCTACACCTCTCCCCCCATTATCCCCTTCCGCTTCCCAACTGATAACCCTCCGGATGATCTCCATACCTTTGATTCTGTTTCTGTTCAGCTTGTTAGCTTAGTTTGTTATGTTTTTTTACACTCAATTGTTGATAGTTGTGTGTTTGTTGCCATTTTAATGTTTATAATTTTGATGTTTTTCTTCAGTCCCTTTAATATTTCCTGTAATAAGGGGTTGGTGATCATGAACTCCTTTAGCTTTACCTTGTCTGGGAAGCACTTTATCAGCCCTTCCATTCTTAATGATTGCTTTGCTGGAAGAGTAATCTAGGTTATAGGTCCTTGCCTTTCACAACTTTGAATACTCTTTGCCATTCCCTTTTTGCTTGCAAAGTTTCTTTTGAAAAATGAGCTGATAGTCTCAGGGGAATTTCTTTGTAGGTAACTCTCTGTTTTTCTCTTGCTGCTTTTAAGATTCTGTCTTTAACCTTTGGCACTTTAATGATGATGCATTGATGTGGTCGTTTTTTTGGGGTCCAACTTGTCTGTACTTCCTGGACTCGTATGTCTATTTCCTTCGCCAAATTAGAGAAGTTTTCTTTCATTATTTTTCAAATAAGTTTTCAATTTCTTACTCCTTATTTCCTTTTGGCACCCCTATGATTTGGGTGTTGGTATATTTGAAGATGTCCCATAGACTCCTTAGCCTATCCTTGTTTTTTTTTTGAATTCTTTTTTCTTCCTGTTCTGATTGTTTTTTTTTTTCTTGTTTATGTTCCAAATCATTGATTTGATTCTCAGCTTCATCCCCTCCACTATTGGATGCCTGCAGATTTTTCTTTATTTCACCTAATGTAACCTTCATTTCTGCCTGGGTCTTTTTTTGGCTGTTTTAGTATACAATGAATTCCTTGAGCATCCTGATTACCATTGTTTTGAACTCTGCACCTGATAGGTTGCTTGTCTCCATTTTGTTTAGTTCTTTTTCTGGAGTTTTGTTCTATTCTTTCATTTGGGCCATGCTTCTTTGTCTCCTCCTTTTGGCAGCCTCGTGTTTGTTTCTGTGTATTAGAGCTGCTTTGACTCCTTGTCTTAGTAGCATGGCCTGTGGTAGAAAAGCGTACCTATAGGTTGTATGGGGTGGAGCCTTAGGTAATTGCTAGGGAGGGGTAATCTGTGTCACTGCTCTGTGGTTCTGTGTGGGGGGAGGGTTTGGAGAGGGAACATTGCCACTGCCTGCTCTCTGGAGTTTTTCCCAGGAGGAAGCTGTCTTCTGACACTCACCCTGATACCAGTCACTTTAGTTTCTCCTCATAGGCCACTAGTGCCCTTCCAGCTATTGCTCTGGTGCTGTATCACAGAGGGAGTGAGTCTGCATAAGTCCTAAATCTGCTGTGGTCTTCTAAGAGGAGTCTCCTGAGAATCCCGAACTCTCCTCCACTGCCCCAACCCCCACTGATTTTTATAGCCAGAAGTTATGGGGACTTATCTTCCTGGCGCTGGAACCGTGGTCTGGGTGGTCAGGTGTGGGACTGGGAACTCTTGCTCCCGAGATATCCCTCCCTGTTTTTATCCACCACACATGCATATGGAACCACCTGTTCTGCAGCTCCATGCTGCTCCATGTCTTCACACCTCTCCCCCTCTCCAGAGGGACCTAGAATGCTAATTTTTTATAATGCTATTATAATGAAGCATGGGTCATGGTAGCATCCTCTGAGGAGGTGCAATCATGATTCACTGTGATTCAGCACTTTTCCAGAAAGCAGCAACAACTGGTCTTAGAGCAGGGTCTCTGTTCTATATCAATGTCCTTTGTCTTAGTCCTGGGGCGCCTCTGGAGTTTCCTCACCCCTGGCTATTTCCTGACTCAATAGTATCACAAAAGACAGAATGATGCTTCAAGGGTCATTAAGAATGTTCACTCTTAAAGGCATGGTTGGACACACTAATCTCAAAACTGTGACAGTCTGTCCTATTTATTAACACATAAGACATTTCTACAGATTCAGAATATTTTATTGTATTTAGTAAATCTCTGTTACAGCCTTCATCTAGCAGTTTTTCTCAATAAAAATGGTGGGAAAGTATGTCATAAGCCAATAGAATGCCTTATAGGTAGAATATAACTTTTTTTAATGTTTTAAAAGATTTTATTTATTTATTTTTAGAGAGAGCGGAAGGGAGGGAGAAAGAGAGGGAGAGAAACAGTGATGTGAAAGAGAAACATCCATCAATTGTCTCTTTCTTGTATGTGCCCTGACTGGGATGGAACTGGCAACCCAGGTTTGTGCCCCAACTGGGCATCGAAGGGGCAGCTTTTGCTTTGTGGGATAACACCCAGCCAACTGAGCCATACCAGTCAGGGCAGAATCTAACTTTTCTTTAAACTAAATAAATGTTAATTGATTCACCGTTTCCCATTATTGTGTGATGTTTATCTCCTGTTTTTATGTTATCATAACTTTATAACGTTTTGACATGAAGTTTTTTCACCCTTCATTTTTTAAAATTTTTAAAGTTAAACCTCCATGAAATTTGCTTTATAATGCATGTAAAGCTAAAAATATTTTTAACAAAACTTAATGCTAATTTTTGAAAAACTAGAGGCCAAAAAAAAGGTCTTCTAGCAAAAGAAAAGTAACTTTTTAACAAATAAGCTTTCTCTCCAGTGTTTGTACATCCA
Organism: Anoura caudifer; assembly: GCA_004027475.1. Lineage (NCBI taxonomy): Eukaryota > Metazoa > Chordata > Mammalia > Chiroptera > Phyllostomidae > Anoura > Anoura caudifer. The sequence continues at coordinate 138,272 of PVKU01000112.1, forward strand.
AAGAATACATCTCTAATGTATATGTATGCCTGGTGTATGTACATTATAGTTTTTGCTTAATTAAAATGAAGAAAAAATTGTAAAACATGCATTTAACTTTTGAAAAATTATTTCTTTGTGTGAGATAGGCAGTCGTAGGGAGTGCTCTTGAATCATGAAAGAATATTCCTGAGCCTGTATGTGTTATAAGTTGTCACCAAACTTGTATGAATATTCACATTACTTGGCATGTTTTTAAAATAGACATTTCTGGGCCCCACGGTGAACCTAATGAATCGGATCTTTGGGGCAGAACTTGACATAAGTATTATTAACAAGTTCCCCAGGAAGTTCTTTTGGATAGTCTGGCAGCAGTCCTGGTCTTGGAGCCTTTAGAAAGTACTGCGACAAGCCAAAGCGAAGCAGTCAGAGTCCCAGTATTCTCAGAGGTTCTGCACTCAATCCGTGATGGCTCCTGGACAGAAGAGAGTCCTGCCTTTGCCTGCACTTGCCTGAAACAGCCTCAGCTACAGGTAGCTGAGGGCAGGATGAAAAATGCTGTTGTCCTGCCACTACTGGGAAGACAGCTCCTCAACTGGGAGCTAGGGAGAGAGGGAGCCCTCTGCTTTCATTGGCTGTCCTAGTCTGGAGTGGAATTTCTGTCTCGCTGAGCTGTGAGACTGGGGATGCAGTGGATTTTGTTTAAACTATCACAGACTTAGCTGTTCTTACTGAGTTTTAGTAGATTTTCTTGAATATATGTTTCTTCATTTGCTGTTTGCTTTTAGGACCACTTCCAGAAATTTTAAATGTGTTTTTTAGATAATACTCACATGAGCTCCTCATGTCATCTCTCTGGAAGCAGACCTCTCAAATGGACATTTTTTTAAAAGTTATATTTGGTAGCAAGATGGTAGTTAAGAAAGGAATTTGAGCTTGTACAAGTATGACTACCTGTAAGTCATGGGATTTGTGAATAGGCAGACATCTAAGGTATTGTCTGCATACACACTGCATAATTCTCTCAATACATTACAATTTTGATGAATTTAGAGCCTAGAAAGCTTCAATAATTTACCCATTCTTATACAGCATAAGCTGTGGACCCAGGACCTAGTTTTTATCGGACACCAAAATCTTATGCTGTTACTATTAATTCTCCTCCTTTTTTTCCTCTCACTGTTAACTTTATTTATTTTATTATTGAGATATAATTGATATATGGCATTAGTTTTAGGTGTACAGGATAATAATTTTATATTTTTATCTATTGTGAAATAATTACCACATTGTCTAGTTTACAACCATCACCACATAGTTATAATTTTTTTTCTTGTAATGAGAACTTTCAAGATCCATATTTAACAATTTTCAAATATACAATGCAGTATTATTAACTATAGTCACTGTGCTGTATGTTACATCTCCAGGATGTGTTTTATTGTTATGGAAAATAATTTGGAAAATAATGACTCTGTCGTGATTCGGGGTAACGGAGTGAGGCTTTATTACACACATGGACCCAGAGGAGGCAGTCTCCAAATTCTGGGCTCCGAACCTTGGCTGGGCAGGGCTTTTATTGCTCTCTGGATGCCATATCCTACGTGGCAAAAGCAGGAGGTACAGAAACTGATGCGAAAATAACTCTAGCCTTGAGGTGTCCTTACCAGAAGCTGGGTGTACAGAAACCAAAGCAGAAATTATGACTACCTAACTGAAACCCGACAGTTTGGCGGTTTCTAAGTAACCTAAACAAAACTCTTTCCCAGTTCCCGGTCCCTCTTCTGGGTCACTTTGTCCTAGTTGACTTTTCCTCTACATTATAACTGGAAGTTTATACCTCTTACCTGCTTCCTATTAAAGCATCCCAACCCCCATCCCTGAAACCATCAATCTATTTTCAGTTATCTGTGATACTGTAAGTATCTCACTTGGCTTAGCACCCTCAAGGTCTATCCGTGTTGCCATAAATGGCAACATTTCCTTTTTATGGCTGAGTAATATTCCATTGTATATATATACTGTATTTTGCTTATTTGTTTATCCATCAATGGACAGTTAGGCTGCTTCCATGTTTTGGTTATTGAGAATACTGCTGCAGAGAACATGGGGTATATATATCATTTGGAGGTAGAGTTTTTGTTTCCTTTGGATAAATACTCAAAATTGGAATTGCTGGATCATCTGATTGTTCTGTACTTGTTTTTTCGAGAAACCACCGTACTGTTTTTCATAGTGGTTGCATCAATTTGTGTTTCTACCAATGGTGCACAAGGGTTCCCTTTTCCCCATATTCTTGCCAACTTGCTGTCTCCAGGGTTTCGTTTTGTTTTGTTTCAGATAATAGCACCCTAACAGTTCTCAGGTGGTAATCTCATTGTGGTTTTGATTTCCATTTCCCTGATGATCAGTGATTCTGAGCAGCTTTGTTTGAACCCATTGGCCATTGTATGTTTTGTTTGAAAAATATCTGTGCAGAAGCTCTGCCTGTTTTTTGGTCATATTGTTTATGTATTTTTGCTATTGAGTTGTATGACTTCTTTATATTGTGGATGTTACCCTTTTATCAGGTACATGATTTGCAGATATTTTCTCCCATTTGTTAGGTTGCCTTTTCATTTTGGTTTCCTTTGCTGTGCAGAAGCTTCTTAATTTAATGCAGTGCTCCCACTTTTTAAATTTTTGATGCCACTATTTATTTTCTATCCTGTATATCCATTAACAAAGTATTGACATTAGATAATTCTGAAGGTTACTATATTTATCTTTACCAGTGAGATCTATACTTTCATATGTTTTTGTGTTACTAATGAGCACCCTTTCATTTCACTTATATTTCTTTAATATTCCTTGTAAGGTCAGTTTAGTGGTGATGTATTCCTTCAGCTTTTGCTTATGTGGAAAATCCAGTTTTGAAGGACAGTTTTGTTGGTTAGAGTATTCTTAGATAGCTGTTCTTTTCTTTCTGCTCAAAAATCTGCTGATAGTCTCATGGCAGTTCCCTCGTATGTAACAAGTTGTTTTGCTGCTTTTAAGACTGTCTCCTTGGCTCTAACTTTGGCAGTTTAATCAGAGTGTGACTTCGTGTGGGTTTCCATGGGTTCATCTTTTTTGGGACTCTTGGGTCTGGATGTCTGTTTCCTTCCCCAAGTTAGGGTGGTTTTCAGCCATTTCCTCCAATAAGCTTTCTGCCCCTTTCTTCTCCTTTTGGGACCTTAATAATGCAGATATTGGTCAGCTTGATGTTGTCCAGCCCTTAAGCTAACTTTCCTCTTCTTCATTGTCTTTTCACTTGTCTGATTGGATGAATTCTGGTACCCTGTCTTTGAGTGATTGACTTACACTTTGTTTCTCGATAATTGAAATGTCTACAAATTTCAGCCAAAAAAAAAAATAGAGGAATTTCCTTTTTGTTTTTTTTTGTTGTTGTTTATTTAACTAGACAGTAAATGTAAGGCCTGTAGCATAAGTCCTACTATAATCAAGATATAGGCAAGTTAGTAGATTAGTATATAAAAATTGGACAACATACCTTAGTAGATGGAAATAATTTTTTCCATTTCATAACCTAGGGATAGGTTTAATTTCATTTGTGATATTTATGTTAAAGTTTATTTTAAAGATACATAAATAACTCTTTAAAATACTTTATCATATTTTTTAAAGGGGGTTTATTTCTTTCCTTAAATTCTCTACTCTATACTTTTCTTTGTGATCTTATCCAGTCTTTTGCCTTTAAATATAATGAGTATGCTCACTACTCCCTAATTTTTATCTTTAGCTCAGAATTCTCCCCTGACTTTACAACTTGCTTATCCAGTTGCCTTCTTGACATGTCAAACATAAAATGTCTCAAATTGAATTTCATATCCCCCAACCAAAAAATAATCAGTCCTGCTGTACCTTTCATATTTTCCATCAGTATTAATGGCAGATCTGCCCTTCCACTTGCTCAGTCCAGAAATCTTAGACTTATCTCCTACCTCACATTTGTGAACAAATCCTATTAACTTCAAATGCATCTAACATCTGGCCCCTTCCACCAGCATCTGCTGTTGCCACCCTGGTCCAGGCCATGTTCATTCTTCACCTGGATTGTCTCTGCCTTCTTCTACCACTGCTTGCCTGAAAGTCTATTCTCAGCGACTTCAGTGAACTACAAACAAAAATCAGATCACATTATAGGTCTTCACTGGTTTCTCATTTTCTCCAGAGTGAAAATCAAAGTTAATGTTCCCCATACCACCTTCCTTCTCTGACGTTATCTTTTTGTTTTCTGCTACACTAACTCTCTTACTTTTTCTCAAACAAAGAAGGCACTACCTACCTCAGAACCTCTGCACAGACTGAAACACACTCTCTGGTTATCTATTGGATACAATTTTTCCCTCTTCCAAGCTCTTCCTTAAATGTCACTTTTTCTATGATCCCTTACTCTACCACATTTGAGATTTCAGCCCCCTCTATTTGTTCTCCAAAGCACTAGTCAAATTCTAATGTATAATTCTTTGTAACTTACACATTTACTATGGTTATTTTCTTTGTTTTTTTCCTCCTAGCAAAGTTCCACAGGGGCCAAAAGTTGTGATTGTTTGTTCACTGTATTCAAGGCACAGATGGTGCTTGGCTGTAGTTTTTGCTGAATGAATGATTGCAGGAAGGAAAATATTTGTGAAACTCTTGTATGGCCTTGTATTGTGTGTGTAGTAAAACTGCTAATGAGTTTTTTTTTTCCCAAAAATATTTTCTTCTAAATTGTGTTTGTCGAGTATGTAGAGTCTGTTGGCTAAGACACATCTGACTTTCTTTTATTTGAGCTATTTGTGTTTGGGGCAAAAGAGGGTTAGCATTTCTGGATTTTTACATCAAAACAACAAATATGCTTAAAACCATTTTCAACTTCAGGAATGATTGTGATAAACAATCAGTAGGTTAGTAACTTAGAATTTTAAAAACATTTTCATTAAACTGGAAATTTAAAGAGAAACTGTAGACATTTGAAAATGTATTTTTAATTTTAGTAATGCCATTCTATGCTTAATAGAAATTTTTCTTTTACCTCTTTTTCTTAAACTTTAACCATACACTTTATCATACAATTTAGGATAGAGAAATAATCTTTTAGGTGGAATGTTATTGTCAGACAGCTTTAGCACTCATACCTACAATTATCCTGGAAATTATACAGCACTTGGTCCTTTTAGGATAATTATATCTGTGAACTCCTTGCCTATTAAAGGGCTGCTTGCTAAGTGCCCTTGAACCTGACCAGTGTAGCATATTAAGCTTGATATAGTTCCCAAGTTCAGTTTTTCTTCTTATTACAAACAGCACTATTTCCAAATATTTTTTTCATTTATTTTGACAGAGAAGATTGTCTGTTTCTTCACTGATTTAAATTTACTCTAACATAGGAACATACAAGGTGGGGCAAAAGTAGGTTTACAGTTGTTCATATGGAAAATAATACAATAATTAATAAATAATACAAGAGTAAACCCTGTATTTTGCATACTCAAAACTGTAAGACTACTTTTGCCCCACCCTGTATTAGTAAGATTTACTAGCTAATTACTAGTCATATTTGACATGACTTTGAAAAATGTAAATATAAACTATATTAATATAAAATGCTATAATCTTCTAAAGAATTATATTGGAGCTTGGGTTCAGTTTTCATTGTTAAAATATATTTAGAGTAGTTTAGCTGTGGTGCCTTTCTTCTATGATTCTAATAAATACATAGTCACGAATCTTAAGCAAATTTTGAATGAATTCTGAATTCCAGCCAGATAATCTTGTCATGCCAGTAAGCATTGATCTTTAGCTAGGTAAATAAATTTCCATGTACCACCCAATCAGACAGGTTTTGACTCATTCAAGTGCAGTTACAAAGGAATTTTAGTTTTCCAAAAATGTACATATTCAGAGAACCCATGTGACTTTGGGCTGTGAGATTCATTTTTTTAGAATATAAAACAAGTTTTCCCTAGAAGGAAATGAACTTGTTATAGAGTTTACTTCATTTGTATCCAGCTTTTGAGTTATTAAATGTAATACAGTGATTCCTCACCTATTGTGGAAGTTATGTTCCAGAGACCCCTGTAACAGGTGAAAGTCTGCAAAGTAGCAGCATTACATTTATTTTATTATTTACATATATTTTAAGGCTTTATAAACCCTTCCCACACTCCTATAAACCTTTCCCACACTCTTATAAGCACTTCATATGCTCTTAAACACTTTCTACACTCTTAAACCTACATAATTTAAACAACTTATAAAATTCCATATGAGTACTCACCAGTGAAGTATATAGTCATCCTTCGCTATATCACGGTTCACTTATTGTGGCTTCACTGTATCAGGTTTTTCAAAAAGTAATGATGGAAAACTTCCGTAATTTAATGAGAGAAAAAGTCACACAAATCCAGGAAACAGAGAGTCCCAATCAAGAGGAACCCAAAGAGGACCACTTCAAGACACATCATAATTAAAATGGCAAAATTCCAAGAAAAACAGAGAATCTTAAAGGCAGCAAGGAAGAAACAGCAAGTAACATACAAGGGAGCCTGATAAGGTTAGCAGCTGACTTCTCAGTGGAAATGCTCAGTGGAAGCCAGAAGAGAATGGCAAGAAATATTCCAAGTAATGAGAACCAAAGGCCTGCAACCAAGACTACTTTACCCAGCAAGGCTTTCAGTCAAGATAGAAGGCCAAATAAGGAGCTTCCCAGACAAAAGAAGTCTAAAAGAATACACCTCTACCAAACCAGTTCTGCAAGAGGTGCTAAAGGGACTGCTTTAAGGAAAGGAAGGAAAAAGGAGAGAGAGAGGAACACAGGCATGAAAATGGCAATGAATAAGTACCTATCAATAATAACCTTAAACGTAAATGGTTTAAATGCTCTAATCAAAAGGCATAGAATAGCTGAATGGATAAGAAAGCCTGACCCACACATATGCTGCCTACAAGAGACCCACCTCAGGACAAAAGACCTACACAGACTCAAAGTGAAGAACTGGAAACAAATTTTCCAAGCAAATGGACAGGGAAAAAAAAGCTGGAGTAGCAATACTCATATCAGACAAAATAGACTTCAAAAGAAGGGCCATAAAGAGAACCCAGAAGGTCACTTCATAATGTTCAAGGGAAGAATCCACCAAGAAGACATAAACATTATAAATATATATGCACCCAACATAGGAGCACCTAAATACATGAAGAAAATCTTTGAGGACTTCAAGAAAGATACTGACAGGAACACAATTATAGTAGGGGATTTTAACACCCCACTATCAAAAATGGACAGATCTTCTAAACAAAAAATCAACAAAGATATTGTGGCATTGAACAATACCCTAGATAAAATGGACCTAACTGATATATATAGAGCCCTTCATCCCAAAGAAACTAAATACACATTCTTTTCAAATGCACATGGAACATTCTCAAAGATAGACCACATGATAGGACACAAAACTAGCCTCAACAAATTCAAGAAAATTGAAATCATACCAAGCATTTTCTCTGACCACAAGGGACTGAAGCTAGAAACCAACCCCAAAGGGAAAAACCCAAAATCCTCAAAACCATGGAGATTGAATAGCATGCTATTAAACAATGAGTGGGTCAAGAATGAAATTAGGAAATAAAAAAGTTTCTGGAAACAAGTGAAAGTGAACTCACAATGACTCAAAACTTATGGGACACAGCAAAGGCAGTCCTCAGAGGGAAGTTCATAGCGATACGGGCCTACCTAAAAAAGATAGAAACATCTCAAACAACTTAACCCTATGCCTACAAGAACCCGAGGAACAACAACAAAGACAGCCCAGAGCAAGTAGAAGGAAGGAAATAACCAAGATAAGACCAGAATTAAATGACATAGAGGCTAAAAGCACAATTCTAAGGATCAATGAATCCAGGAGCTGGTTCTTTGAAAAGATAAACAAAATTGATAAGCCTTTAAGCAGGCTCATCAAGAAAAAAAAGAGAGGACCCAAATAAACATAATCAGAAATGAAAGAGGAGAGATTACAGCTGACACCACAGAAATACAAAGGATTGTAAGAAATTACTATGAAGAACTATATGCCAAGAAATTTGAAAACCTAGGTGAAATGGACAAACTTCTAAAAAAATATAATCTTCCAAAACTCAATGAAGAAGAAGCAGAAAGCCTGAACAGACCAATAACAGCAGATGAAAGTGAAGCAGTAATCAAAAAACTCCCAACACACAAAGCCCTGGACCAGATGGTTTCACAGGAGAATTCTACAAAACATTTAAGGAAGAGCTAACCCCTATCCTTCACAGACTATTCCAAAAACTCCAAAATGATGGAAGACTCCCAAACTCTTTTTATGAAGCCAGCATCATCCTAATCCCAAAACCAGATAAAGACATAACAAAGCAAGAAAACTTCAGGCCCATATTGCTGATGAACATAGACGCTAAAATTCTCAACAAAATACTGGCAAACCACATCTAACAATACATCAAAAAGATCATACACCTTGACCAAGTGGGATTCATTCCAGGGATGCAAGGATGGTTCAACATTCGCAAATCAGTAAATGTAATACATCACATAAACAAAAGCAAAGACAAAAATCACATGATCATATCAATAGATGCGGAAAAAGCATTTGATAAAGTACAGCACCCATTTATGATAAAAACACTCAGCAAAGTGGGAATTGAGGGAGCATTCCTCAACATAATAAAGGCCATATATGAGAGACCTACAGCCAACATCATACTCAACGGGCAAAAACTAAAATCTTTTCCACTAAGATCAGGAACAAGACAAGGTTGTCCACTTTCACCACTTCTATTCAATATAGTATTGGAAGTCTTAGCCACAGCAAATAGACAAGAAAAGAAAATAAAAGGCATCCAAATTGGAAAGGAGGAAACAAAACTATCATTGTTTGCAAATGACATGATAGTGTACCTAGAAAATCCTATAGACTCGGCCAAAAAGCTGCTTGACCTAATCAATGAATTTGGCCAAACAGCCAGATACAAAGTCAATATCCAGAAATCAAAGTCATTTTTGTATACCAACAATGAAAGAGCAGAAGCAGAAGTAAGAAAAAAATCCCATTCAATATAGCAAAAAAAAAAAAAAAAAAAAAAAAAAAAAAAAAAAAAAAAAAAAAAAAAAAAAAAAAAAAAAAAACCTAGGAATAAACCTAACCAAGGAGGTAAAAGACCTGTATGCAAAAAACTACACAACATGGAAGAAAGAAATCAAGGAAGACACAAATAAATGGAAACATATACCATGTTCATGGATCGGAAGAATTAACATCATCAAAATGTCCATACTACCCAAAGCAATTTACAGATTCAATGAAATACCTATTAAAGTACCAATGGCATATTTCACAGACATAGAACAAACACTTCAAAAATTTATATGGAACCATAAACGACCTCGAATAGCTGCAGCAATTTTGAGAAAGAAGAGCAAAGTAGGAGGGATCACAATACCTGTCACCAAACTGTATTACAAGGCTACTGTAATCAAAAGAGCCTGGTACTGGCATAAAAACAGGCACATGGACCAGTGGAATAGAACAGAGAGCCCAGAAATAAACCCATCTGTACGGTCAATTAATATTCGACAAAGCGGGCAGCAACATAAAATCGAGTAAAAATAGCCTCTTCAACAAGTGGTGTTAGGAGAACTGGACAGCTACATGCAAAAAAATGAAACTCAAGCACCAACTTACACCATACACAAAAATAAATTCAAGGTGGATAAAAGATTTAAATATAAGCCGTGATACCATTAAAGTCCTAGAGGAGAACATAGGCAGGAAAATCTCAGATATTTCACGCAGCAACATTTTTACTAATATGTCCCCTAAAGCAAGGGACATAAAGGAAAGAATAAACAAATGGGATCTCATCAAAATAAAAAGCTTCTGTATGGCTAAAGAAAACAGTATTAAAATAAAAAGAGAACCAACG